>VRLP01004892.1:0-43124 GCA_009660295.1 Lophius piscatorius | reverse complement strand
AGGCTTTTATATAGTTATTATTTTATTTTTTATTGATGCTTTTATCTGCTTTTGCTTTGTAGCACTTTGAGATTTGATCCAAATGTAAAGTGCATTATAAATTAAATGTATTATTATTATTATTATTATTGAAGAAAGCCACAAAAACATGATTATAAATGTTGGATACCTGAATTCTACACAAAGTACCTTTTATCTTTTCAGATTAAGAGTGCTCTGTAAATGTTGTCTATCTGGATTAAATACTTTTATTTTGAAAGGATTTAGCGGAACTTCCAAGCAACTAGATTTAGCCTTGTCTCGAACATTTAGCTGGGTAGCATTGAAGGCTATGATGCTAGCAGGTTTGCTGCATCGCTGCTAGCAGCTAAATTATCACATTAACCTAAAACAATGGCACGTTATTAAAGTAAAACGGTAGAAATTAATTTTAAGGCCAGTTAATAGCTAGCCGTTGTGCTAACGGGTTAGCCCTGCTAGCCGCGTTAACACTAACAGCAACAGCAGCAGCAGCTGTCATCGCCGCTTCCTCATTAGCTGCTAGCAGATATTCAACAAGACGCTACATTAAAATATAACAAATGGAAACAAACGCGCCGAAACGGAGAGAAAACAAGAAATCACTGCGTGTGAAGGTGATCAGTCTGGGAAATGCTGAAGTCGGGAAGGTGAGTGACTATTTGCTTATTTAAACCACAGCTCAGATGGAGTTCGGAACATTTCAGCTGCGACACAGCTTCATACACATCCAGTCAATAATATTTTTTATTTATCAATAACGGTTGGATTTAAAGATTACTTTTAGTTTAAACACAATCATTTTTTTTCAGTGTCCATATGGTGATATCTTTTCCGGTAATGGTGCTATTAGCTCTGATTCTTTTTTTCACATGTACACCAGACTCCATATAAAAATGTCTAAATTTGATTTTTTCTGCTTATCAATGATTAATCAAGGCGTAAATTCGAATATTAGCATCCAAATATTTGCTTGGACTGATTCTTCTTAAATTTCGGCCAATATATATAATAAGATTAGTGACAATAATTTCATTATAGTTTCATTGATTTATTAACATCCCTCTGGAGTCTCCATTCATTTCTCGCCAGGTGAATGTGACAAAAAAGGTTATAATTGTAATGACATTTTGATTGTTCGATGTATAATTTGTTTGGTAAAGTAGCCATAAAGTATGAAAGTATGACAGATGAACTGATTATCTCGTTTGATGGCACCTGTGTTGTACCAGAATAGCAGTTATAGCCAAACCTATAACTTTAATTAACATTGCTGCTTTTTGGTCAGGTTTTTATATAGTTATTATTATATTTATTGATGCTTTTATCTGCTTTTACTTTGTAGCACTTTGAGATTTGATCCAAATGTAAAGTGCATCATAAATTAAATATATTATTATTATACCCTCGGTTGAACAATTATTAGAGGACTTGAGTGGATTTTCTTTTAACTCTTCCATTTGTTCCTTATTTAATGACAATGGTGTTGGGAGAGGAATATCCTGCAGGACCTTTTTACCTAATTTCCTTTGTTGTTCATATACTCTTATTACCATGAAAATACAGTATTTCTTAAATAAATTCTGAATTTGTGCTTTTATTCTGTACTCTTTTAACAATCCATTCTTATATTACTATTTTCAATGTGAAATAATTCCCCCTGTCAGAGTTGCATCATCAAACGCTACTGCGAGAAGAGGTTTGTTCCGAAGTACTTGGCCACTATTGGAATCGACTATGGCGTCACCAAGTAAGATCATACACCTCCTACCTAAACTATCATTAGTTATCTTTGCTGTTTTCCCTCTACATTCTGGATTAAGTATTACTTCATAGTAGAACTTAATGTGTGTTTTTATAATGCAAAACTGTGTTTTCCTCAGAGTGCAGGTTCGCGACAGAGAAATCAAAGTGAACATTTTTGACATGGCTGGTCATCCTTTCTTCTATGAAGTAAGTCCTGAACTGCATTCTTTGCATCTACACTAATCAGCCATAACATTATAACCAGATGAAATCAAACTAACATTGATTATCTGGTTACCATGGCACCTGTCAGTGGATGGGATACATTAGACAGAAAGTGAATATCTTTTCCCTGAAGTTGATGGTTGAAGCAGGAAGAATGGAAAATCCTAAGAACCTGTGTGACTTCAAATACGAGTTGAATATTATAAAATCTGTTAAAACGGGAGCCTACACAGTATCAGGTTATAATATTATGGCTAATTGGTGTGTTTGGGTTTTATTTGTTATGTTTATTCAAGCTTGATCTTGTGCTAGAACTTGTATTTCATCATTAAACAGCATCAGACTTGATAAAAGAAATGTTTCATAAATAAAATCAGATCATATTTTAGATGGAGGTAATGTTGTCACCTGCCAGCAGGTGGTGCTGTTGACCCAGTAAACTCGTTTCCTCTGTTTTGCTTTCTTCACCCCTGCTCTCACCCTCTCCTCCGTCTCTTAGGTACGTAATGAGTTCTATAAGGACAGCCAGGGAGTGCTGCTTGTTTACGATGTCGGCCTCAGGGAGAGTTTTGATGCTCTGGACAGTTGGCTCCGGGAGATGAAACAGGAAATGGGCTCCCAGGCCAACATGGACAGCATTGTGTTTGTCGTTTGTGCCAACAAGGTGGGACTCATTCAAAACATGCTTCAGGACTGTAAGAGTCCTGGAGTTAAGTTCATCCGGACGGTTTTATTCACAAATTCCACAACTACAATACACAGGAAATAGTTTCCAGAATAAACCAGAACATATCCTAGCAAAAAATGTTAATCAGAGCAGAGCTGGGCGATTATGGCTTCAAATCACAACTGCGATTATTACGACCTTTAATTTCAATTATGAATTAATGAATAACAATTTTAGCTTGATTTACATCCTCTGTAAAGTTCTCCATCGGGTCTGTACTGTAAATATGTTCAACTTTGGCTCCAAATGCTGACCCGACATTCCTTTTAGGTACAAACTCCTCTGGATGTGACTAAAAAATCACTCTAAGATCTTAATTCCACAAATAAAACCAAATAACTATTTACATATAAAAATTAATTTCCATTTTCAATCATATGAAGTAGCATGTCCGTCTGTCCAGGTGGATCTGACGAAGCGGAGGGTGGTGGACGAGGGCGAGGGGCGTCTGTGGGCGGAGTCCCGAGGGTTTCATTACTTTGAAACGTCAGCGCAGAGCGGGGAGGGCATCAACGAGATGTTTCAGGTAAACACGCGCAGAGAAGAATCAAAAAAACACACCTCAAGTTTTGAACATCTTGATCACGGGTTTGCCGTCCCTCAGGCGTTCTTCTCCTCCATCACCGATATGTGTGAGAACGGCGGGAAGCGTCCGGTGTCGGAGGTCAGCGTCGGCTTCACCAAAGAGCAGGCTGACACCATCCGTCGCATCCGAAACAGCAAGGACTCCTGGGATATGCTGGGTGTCAAGCCTGGTGCCACACGGTAAGATATATTGATCGAGGGTCAAAGGTCGGGGTGAGTGCGATCTCATACGTTTTTTAGGTGGGGCATTTGCGCAACCGTACTATTCACTACTATTTATCGTGATTTTCGCGTCTAATGTTGTTTCTCGCTGCTGGTTTCCAGGGAGGAAGTGAACAAGGCGTACAGGAAGTTGGCGGTCCTGCTGCATCCGGACAAATGCGTCGCCCCTGGCAGCGAGGACGCCTTCAAGGCTGTGGTGAACGCCCGCACCTCACTGCTAAAGAACATAAAATAACCCAGAAACACAACGGAACCTTTACAGATTGGACTTCTGGTGACGCAGACATGGACTGAAGGAGGACGCGGCCGTACGAACAGCGTTTGTTTATCGTCTATTTATTTAGCCTTCAGGTCTCGTGTGCCATGTTTCTTGCCTCGGTGCGGATTGCCAAAACCTACGTCTGGTTCGTAACCAGTCTTAACTCGTGTTCCACCTTCTATGTCTTCTAGGGGAGTGTGTGTGCTGGTGTTAGCGCGAGGGAGTTATTCAATATGATCATGTGACAAAAACTTAACCTTCCCAAGTCTAAGTCAGAATTTCAGTATTTAAAAAGTAATTCTAGGAGAGTATTGTTCATGTTTTTTACTTTTCAGAGGAAGAAAAGTATTTTAAGATGTGAAAATCATGAGTTGAACTCCAAAAGTTTGAATTTTGAATTCATTTGAGTTAAAGTCTGATGTGAATCGATTTTTTTTTATTTGACGTTGATTTAAATGTTTGGATGAAATTTTAAGTTCTCAATATTTCGATGTTTTTTCCTAAAGCGTTATGTCTTTGGAAAAACCAGAATTACGAGATGAACTTGAAAAGTGGAATTTTATCTAGAAATATCGGGATTAGAGGGTGAACATAAACATTTTCTTTTTGTGTTTGCTCAGATTAATAATCAGAAATATGTGATGCAAAATATTCCAGAAAGTTTTCACAACTCTTAACGACTTATAATAGGAGTTTAACATCAAAACTCAGATTTTGAAAAGTAATCCTCGACAATACAGTCAAAACTCCTGAATAAAATAACATCTAGTAGTCGCGCCATGAATCTTAAATTAAAGTCTTTTTAAATGAAGTCTGGGATCTGAGATCAAATGAATCTCACAGAAATCTGCTCAAAGTTAATATGATGAGTTTAAAGTCATTCTGAGGAACAATTTGTTACAATAAAATGTAAAATTTCAAATTGCCAGAGATGCAAAAATTTTCAAATATAATTTTCAAAATATTTAAATCCCGTTTAAAATGTTTGTTTTGTTATATTGACAGTGTGTGTTTGTGTGTGTGTGTGTGTGTGTGTTTGTTTGTCAGAGCTGAGTCACCCTCTTCACTCTTCCTGCTGATTTTGATGATGTAAGCAGAGCGGCGGGCCAAAGGTCAGTGTTTACAACAAGTAACTCACGGTCAGATCAAATCTTTGTTAATAAAAATAAAACCTTTAAACAGCTTTATACACAGTCGGTAAGGCTTTGTGTCATATATGCCCCGATGTTTTAGTAATAAATACTTTAAGCTACTCATGGATCTTGAGTTTAATGACGCCACAACATCTCCCTGCCCTCAATCCCGATTCCAGAACCTCGTTGCCAAATCAGTACGAATGAAAGGAATGACCAATTCAAAGTTTTCTAAAAGTAATCTTTTATTCTTTTCTTTTTTCTTAACGTCCCTCCAACCATCCTAACTAGCCATATTATCAATTTTCTTTTCTTCCTTTTTGTTACAAATTGATTTGTATGAAGAATTGCTGGGATTCCAATTCCAAATTTTGATAGCTTCAAAAACATAAAATTGTTCCCTGAAGTGACAAATTAGTTTTTTTTGTTGTAGTTCATTGATTGTATAAATAGGCTGGACATGATATTAATGTTATCAGTTGACTTATTTATTCCATCAAACTTTCACACCTTTCCCTAAATATCCTTAAAAAAAAATGTACAGAGTTCAATGTCAGAATTTGTTCCCTCAAATTATGCATGTATGCAACTAATGATGGCCCGAAAGTTGTCCGTATAATACCTTTGATCATCTCTATTGTTTGGACTTGTTCCCTTAAGTGACAAATGTGTTCACTTTTTTTTTTTTACAGATATTAAATATCAATTTACCAAACTGTTACCTAAAATAGAGTTTTGTTCTTTAAAATGATCATCTCTGCAATTTATTCCCTAAACTCATGTGTAATTACTTACCTGACTAATTTGAGCCAACTGTTCCCTTAAACTGTCAATATGCTGCCTTCAATTTCTCATCTGTATCCGCGAAATGGCAAAATCCTACCCTCATATAATAAATGTCTGAAGGCAGTTTAGACTAAATGAACAAATTACTTCCCTTAATTTCCTATTTTATTATTATTATTTTTTTTGCATGAATAGATATTTACTTGGTATTAATTTAAATCAGATTTTCACACTGTTGATTTTATTGTTCCCTATAATTCCCTTTTAAGTAACAATTTAATCTTTTTTGACCAACTGTGCCCCCAAATTGTTAAAAATCTAATTTAGTTTGTAATAATTTCTCCTCAAGTGACTTTTTTTTTTTTTTTTGAATGTCTTTATCAAATACTTAATTATAAGTAATTTGATAAAGACCCTTTTAATTATATATTTTTTTATCCAGTTCTGCAGAAATGCACCTCAACCTTTCAAAAGATCAAAGCGCCGATCAACTGTAAACAAACGTTTTGTTTTGTTGTTGTTCTTTTTGTTGTTGTTGAAAAAATCCCCCTAAAACCGTTTAATCTCTGTGTGTCTCAGTAAATGATTTGACCTGAACAAGATTGTTTACAAGTCAACGTTGTTGTTTACCAGTCTTCTCCCGCGTCCATGCATGTACAAACAAACGAAGACAGACGTGTCAACAAATACCGTAAACATGTTCCATAATGGAAGGAGCTCCACGAAAGCATGAAGTCTTATATTTATAAATAAATGTGTGTTGGAATGAGCAGAAATATAAAGTTTGAGCTTCAATGTCATTTTTATTGTATTTCTACAAATCAATTCAACGTGTTTTTAAACTGTGTTTTTAATTCAATAACAAATAAATAAAATCAGTGTGTATTCAAACGTGGCTTAGCTAGCACTTTGTTTCACTTAAAGATCCCTTTTCCTCTTCATCGTCGTGCATCACCTTCATTTATTATTACAGTTACATACATCTATAATAGCGTTTATTGAATACAGAGTGACAGAATGTGCAATAATATTTTTATTTAATTGGCATGAAAACAACAAACGTAACATCAAAACACTAACGAAGAAGAAAAGAAACTATTTTATTCAAATAGAGGAAAAAGGATTATATTATCAGTTGAAATATAATCATTTCAACTGATATAATCAGTTGAAATGATTATATCTTAGAGTTAACGATTAAAAAGAAAAGATGAAACAAAGGTCTTATAAAAAGTAGGATTTATCAAGTAAACACAACATGGAATCAGGAAAACAAAACTAAAGCTTTTAACATTTTAATTCTAGAAATAGTGCAAATGAAATGAAATAAATACATAAAGCATCGAGCGGCGTTGATCAGGTCTTCGCACCTCGCCGTCTATCCGAGCACTTCGATGATGATGATGTCACAGGAAGGGGGCGAGACGGTAAAAAGGTTCTAGGAGGCGCCGCGGACCCATTTTGCCCCGTGTAGTATAATATTCATGAAATAATTAAAGAATAATTAACAACTTTAATTAATTATAATACTTCATTCTGTAAAAAGGGAAGTGTATTTGGTTTAAAACTACCGTCAGACTCTGGACTGGTGGAGAAAGAAAACAAGAGTTTTTAAAGTTATTAACTTGTTATTTGGTCACAGTTTGGTCTCCATACTTCAAAACGGACCTCAAAGCTGAAACTCAAAATGATTATAGAATAATTTTTAACGTGTTGCTAAAATAACACGTTATTAACAACCGTTAATGAGGTTGTTTAAGGCCACAACCTCATTAATGAGGAAATTGACCGTTTAAGGAAAAGCCAAAAAAAAACAGTTTTCCATTTAAGCGAATGCAGACGAAGTCTGTCACATGGAAACACACGTTAAGTGTTAAGAATTTCAATTATTTTTATTTGAATGCAAAGTGTGTGTGTGTATGTGTGTATGTGTGTGTGAATGCGTCACAACCTCATAATTGTTCTTGTTGTTGCACGTTTGTCTGCATTGAAATAATAAAAACACATTTACCAACTCCAGATCGTCTTCGGGGTCTTCATCCACACACTATTTTGCGATCTTTGTGTAAAAAGAAAAGCGCTAACAAACTTCAAATCATTGTGTTACATTTTAAGTACACGCACGTAAGTCCTCTAGAAGTGTTTCCAGAGGACACCTTGAAGTGATGCACACATCCCAGATAAACAGTGTTTTTCGACATTGTGATCACATGATTAGTCAAAGGATCATTTTCCACCACCACTGGCAGATAGCCGACTCCAGTAACATAAGTCTCGAACCGCGACCAAAAGAAGAGTACCCAGACGTGTGCATCACTATCAAGTGTCCTCTGGAAACACCTCTTCTGTGTTCTGACTCTTGCATGGTATTGTGTTGTCAAAATTAATCAATGTGTTTTGTCTATTTACTTATCTTTGTTTTCTTAAGTTGCAGCAAAACAAACCCAGAAAGAACTCAGAGGGAGCAAACCTCTTTCTACAGCAGGACCCAAAGTAGACATTATTACGGTAACATTTATGCAAACGTGACAATTAATTCATGATTTATTGCAAAAAACTATATCGATAATCGTTAAGAATGCGTTATGATGACACTTCGTGAGGTCATGACCAAAATGTGTTAATTTCTAGGTTTTGCCAAAACCGATCGCGGAGTAAACTTTCAGGCAGACCCTTCCTTTAGTTTTTCCCTTATCGCGCTAATAGACAAACAGACCGACCAACAAACCAGCCGAGGTGAAAACATGTCTTCCTCGTTGGCGGATGTAATCGACGCAAAGACGGTTGGACTTGAGAATTTGCACGGTGCTCGACACAGTTGACGAGAATATGCGTTACTTGCATGATTTCCCCTCCCTGTTCACATGATGCTGTGACACTGAAGCCTGTCAGCATTGAGATTCCCCTAAAGTCACATGTCTGGACGCTGGTCAACACGTCAGAACACAGACACAATGCTGACCAGCCTTACTTCAACTGTAATCCTTCAAAATAAGAGCACTACAAATTGGCTACTGATTAATCGTAATCGGTATCGGCCGGTCAGACTTCAAGAAATCGGGGATCTTGTAGTATGTACCCTTCCTGAAGTAGAGAGGTGTATATTTGTGGGGTCTCCTTACTCACGTGGGTGACAAGAATGATTCCAGGTGACACTTGTGCGAGTGTAGCGGTGCAAATGTTCACATCGTGGTTTATCGTGAACGCAGCATTAGAGAAACGTGCCGCTTTAATATTGTCACTATTATTTGTTCAAACGCGATTGATTAGCTATTTGGAACTAGAGCAGCATCAACCTAGGTAGAGGTCAAGGTCTTTGTCTCACGGCGTTTATGATGATGGTTCCACGGTCGTCACATTGGAACAGTAAGGACACGCATCAGAAAGAAGTATGGTGGAACCGAAGCAGGAAGTCCTCCGAAATCCTTATGATCAGAAACCTGGTTTCCAGCGTAGATTATTTCATTCATTGTTGAATGTGACCAGAAAAACTTCAGTCCATCATTTATCTATTTGATTTAAGTGACGTTGCAGATGACCAGAGGGGCGGAGTTTTCACCATTCTTGCTGAAACCAGGACAGAAGTAAGGGAGGAGCTTGTGCGTGAAGGAGCAGCCAGTGTAGGAGTAGATGAGAGTTGGGGCGTCGGTGTCATAAAAGGTAACCACGCCCTCCTCGCAATCCACAAACACCCCGATCCTCTGCGGCGGAGAACCCAGGGAGAGACTTTGAGGGCGGTGATCATGAGCCGTATACTCAAACCCGTTTCTCAAGCATAGTGCCCAGATACCATTATCAGGGCTCAGTTTGATGTTCCCGTCCCGCTTGATGGATTCTCTGGCCACTCCCAGCGTCCACACGGTCTTCCCTTTAACCTTAACCTCAAAGTAGTGCCGACCCGAAGAAAAAATCTGCCTTCCCAAAACAATGAGGCATCTAGAAAACCTCTGAGAATTGGCGGGGACCGTCTTCTTGACTTGAATGTAATCCACTTCTTTTCCATCATCCGACACTTTGAGTCTAGAATGCGCAGTGCGAGGATCAAAAGTCACGTCCGCCGCGTACTCCTGGAACTTCTTCAGCTCCGCTTCGGCCAGGAGCTTCTTCTCTCTATTGATTGTCTCCTCCAGCGAAACCAAAGATCTCACCACTGTCCCCTCATATGAGATGGGAATGATGCCGACCTGTGAGCTGTCCTTGGTGGGAACTGGGTCGATATTTAAGGACTGGAGACTCTCTATAAGACTGAGGTGGTCATCGTAGAGCGATAGCTGCACCACCTTGGTCTTTCTGATCATCACCGCAGAGATTTCCTCTTCCAAAACTCTGATGAAGGTTTTGGCCCGTGCTTTTGCTGCTCCCTGCTTCCCTTCCATCGTCGTGATGAACTCAGCCTGTTCCTCCTCAAGGGACTCCTTCAGAGAAGTGAAGACCTGAACACCTTTGGCCACCTCTGTGGCTGCATGATCCTTGCAGAACTTCAAGGACTGTTTGAGCGCCTCGATCTTCAGTTGCCTCTTTTGGATCTCAGCGTCCAGCCTCCCCATCTCCGCCATCTTTTCCTCATATTCCTTCAGTGGAACAATCTCATGTGTCCTGTGGTCAAACAACAAGCAGAGGGTACAGACACGGGTCCGGTCGGCTACGCAGAACCGCTCCAGAGGTTTATTGTGCCTCCTGCACACCCTTTCTTCCAGGTTGTGTACCGGATCAATCAGCTGATGTTTCTTCAGCCGTGAAACTCTCACATGAGGCTCTAGGTGAGCCTCGCAGAAGGAGATCTGACACACCAGGCAGGACTTGAGGGCCTTCAGTTTCATTCCAGTGCAGACATCGCAAGGAACGTCTCCTGGTTTGGACCCTTGGAACAACGTGGTCATCCTAGACAGTAAGGTATTTACCTTCAGTTCAGACCGGGAGGTTAGTAACTCTTTACACATGGGACACTTGTCTTTAGTGTTCAATCGGTCGGTGAGGCAGTGTTTGCAGAAGTTGTGTCCACATGACGTGCTGACAGGATCGGTGAGGCCATTCCCGCAGATGGAGCACAGGAACTGATCTTCAGACAGCCGTGTGCCGTCAGCAGATACATCCACACACTGTGAGGAAAAACCAAAGCATTAGAAAAGCGTTTGGTTTCACACATTAGCTGCTGCAACACTGACAAATTTGTTTTTAAAAGTCCCCCCCTTAAAAGGACATTCCCACCCCCACTTATAAGTTGTGAATGACACGTTACTGAATTCTTCACATCGTCTAAGATCTAAGAGTTTCCTCCGGTTCTGCTTCCAGGACTTCTGTCAGGTAACCATTTGGTTTGCGGTGCCCTCACTCTAAACGTCAGATCTTTTTCCGACACGGTTCTGTTTGAAGGTGCAGCGTGTAAAAATCTAGGTGTATCTTTTTGAATAAGTGGAATTTTCCTAACTTTGTTTATTTAGTGTGTAATTAATTGAAAAAGAAAACTTTTTTTAAATTGTTTGTTTGGAAATTGCCTCCAGAGGAGTTCTCTTCCATGGAGGCCACCGTGTCGGGATCGTCATGTTTGTTCAGTAACCTGAGCTGACAAACCAAATTTTCATTTTCTTTTGAGTCGATGCTGGGAAACTGTTTCATCTTTTGACAAGTGGACCCGTGAATCCGTTTAGAGATACACGGTGAGGTCCGTGCAGCGTGCGATTCCACCATTCAACGTGAGGAGAACTCTGAAGAAGTCCCCGCTGGTTGCATGTCCTCCACTCTGGTGCGATGCGAGCAGCTCCAGGTCAGTTTAGAAATGATCGGGGGGAGAGGAAGGAGACCGGGGGCTTTGGTGGCAAGTGTTAGTGTCTTTGTTCCCAACCAGACCTCCTCGCTTCCCAGGATCACTGCTGCGCCGTCTCACTCCCAGAGAGCGATCACTCCAGCACCATGCTGCAGTCCGGGCCTGTACAGTTAGATTTCCCATGTCAACGTTACCAGTTTAGCCCTCAAAGATTTTGGAGTCCTCATACTTAGCTCATGATATCTTTTGCCCTTCCTGTTTGGGGCTTGTGTTCTCCCTGTGTTTGCGTAGGTTCTGTCCAGGTTCTCCTGCCTCCTCCCACATTTAAAAAACATGAAATCTAGGGGAACTGCTGACACTCAAGTGTCTGTCGGCGTGAACGGTTGTTTGCCTCTATGCCCCGCCCCTGTGGTGAACTGGCAACTTGTCCAGAGTGTAATCTGCCTGTCACCCTATGTCAGCTGGGATAGACTCCAGCCCCCCGATGACCCTGAACATGATGATGAAACTTGATGGACGCAGATGAAAAAAGCGTCCCTTGGCCAATTTAGTAGATTCACATTCACATTTAAAAAACACTTCAGAGTTAGAAAATTATGAGCAAGATCATTGTAGTCAATTAGAGAGACATCCCAGAGCAGCTGGCAACAACAGTAAACACTTTAACATTTGCTAGAAGACTATTGTTGACAGATGTTAAACCTTTAGTTGAAATCTTACCTCTTTTTTTCTCTGATTGATAGGCAACTTGAGTCTTCCCAAATCTTCATCCTTCATTTTTGCTCAGCTTAAACAGATGCTTCTCCAGAGATTCATCCCTCCCTTATGCACAAGAGTCTTCATGAAATCCTGTAGAGAGGAGCGAAACATGATTTCCCAGTCAACACATGATGAAAGGCTACAGCAACCTAACTTTTAGAAAATTAAGATTCTACATGCGAGTGTCTCTTCAAACCTTCCACAAGACTTGGAATCCTCTTCTGGACGTTAATATTAGCCTTACGGTCGTAATATTAATTCACATATATTCAAATTATACATCTAAAAGGTGCATCTTGATCAGATTGATTGATTTCTTTTAGATCAGATAAAATGCAATAAAATCATTTCAAACTATAAAAGTTTGCTAAAAAAACAACAACCTGAATGAAAAGCGGATGTTAATTTCAATGTTGAAAATTTCTGTAAAGAGTATGAATGAGATAGAAAAAAGTCTTAAGAGTATGATTCTGATCAAATAGTTGAATATAATAAGTTATGTTGAACATGGTTATAATGTTGTGGCTGATATGCATGTCTAGGTCCCGTATCAGTGGTGATAATTGTCTGGCTGATATGAATGTGTAGATCATTGTGGTTTTGTGTTTTCCCCGTCTGCTATACAGGAAGTTGCTGTAGCTGCGGCCTACATGGTTCAATCTGCCCCAAACGTGACTCTAATTTCCATAACTTGCATAAAAAAAACTAAAAAAAACTAGAAAAAGCACTGAGCGAGCACAAACCTTCGCCAAGACCTACATTAATGTCATGCATTTACTTTATATATAACATGATGTGTTTACTATATCTCCGGTGGTAAGGTTAGCTTAGCAGCTTTCGCTACCAACACCACATGACCCACATTACGGGACGCAACCAAAGTCTCACTAATCTCTGCTACGTTTGTCATAATCTTCCTTTCACGACCTAAATAACTACAGGACAACAAGGTGACATCACCACTCTTAACGGCTTATCATTTTATCTTATTTTAAATGCTGTGGCACATCTAATATCACCAAAATGTAATCACCTCTAGAATATGCCAAAACTTACCTCCTCTGTTGGCGGAGGAAAAACATTTTATAATTTCACTGAAACGGGCGCCTAGATAACGGTAAGTTAGTTTTCGTTATTTGCTGTGATAATTGTTTACCAGAAGGGACTCAGGGAGTTTTACTCAGGGTTATGGTAACGGTCCAGGGGTCAGGAGGTGCAGTACTTGCATTACTCCCTGGAGGCATCCTAATCAGTTACAGAAGGATCAGCAGCTCCACGCTAAGCCGATGTTTGTGTAATATGTGTATCTAGTTACTTCATATTCCTGTCATGAAGTAACATATTTTTAAGCCTCAGTGATGAGGGCGCAAGGTGCTGATGAAGCCGAAGGAATGCCCAGCCACTTCTCCATCTCTTTAACAGAAAGACAACCAAGACACTTTTGTTTAGTACAAACTTGCCTCCACACACTTTACAAAAATGCTAATTTTAGTTGCTTAAATCTTTAACCTCAGACTTTTGGTCACTACCCAGACATAAAGACCATAGGTGGTGGTTGGAACGTAGATGGATCGTTAAATTGAGAGCTTTGCCTTACACCTGCCCATCTCACAGTTCCCGGTATATCGGTGTCTTTGAGAACAAGACACCGATATACATGAACTACTTTACTTGAGGCAGCAACTCAACCCACTCCTGAGGGGAACAGTCCAACTTTTTTCCGGCAGAGAGCCATGACCTCAGATTTGAGGCGCGGACTCTCATACCAGCCGCTTCACACTCAGCGGCAGACCACTCCACACTGCTGGGGGTCACGGAACCACATCATCTTGCAAACAGCGGAGATGCGAGTCTACGCTGCCAAAAGCAGATATTCTCCCCACGTCTAATGCGCCTTGAGATCCTGTCCATGAATATCGAGACAAGGGACAATCCTGGCAGAGTCCAGCATAAACTGAAAATGTGTCTAACTTTTTGCCGAGGATACGGACTTAAGTCTGACTTTGGGAACAAGCTTTCTGCATTGTGTAGCTGGGGGGCATCGAGGGGCATTATATAAGGGGCATTCTCCAAATCCACAGAACACACAATGACTGGATGGATAAACTAGCATGACCCCATTAGCAAGCCTACAAAAGTAAAATTGTGGTCCACTTTTCCTCCACATATGTTGACATAAATAGTTTCAGAAAGTTGATTATTTATATTTTACCTGAAGGAAGTTTCCGTGTTGGTGGGCAACGCTTTTTAAACTCTATCTTCTCCTTTAGGTTTTAACAGCAGTCATCATGGATCACGGATCTGTTTGTCGTAGTACCATATATAAAACGAGCGGCTTACCTTTATATAGGGTCTCCATGTATGACACCACTGCTTCAAAGACTTTATGACAACCGCATATCACAAAGAAACAAACATCAGAGCCGGCGCCAACTACCTCAAAAACGTCAGGTCAAAAAAAACATCAAAGACTCCAAAGACATCTTAGCCACAAGTTGAAAATACACCCTTAAAGGTCCAGTGTGTAGAATTTAGTGGCATCTAGTGGTGACGTTCCAGATTGCGGCTTATGTTACATATTTGGCGACCCGTTACTCTCCAAAAAGCTACGGTGGACTTAAGGTGTGAAAAAAGGTGTCATCTAGTGGCAAGAACACCCGTCGGCTGCCTGCAGAGTTGAACCCCCGGGGCGAACAGCCGGACCCTCCATTTACCTCTTTCTTGTGGTAAATAATAAATAAAGAAACAAACAAAACCATTGTTGACTTAAACTCATAGTTATGAATATTATATTGAATTTATTCAAAGAGATACCCCGAATATTTTAAAAATAAAACCTTTATGAAAACCCGAAATCCAAGTCAACTGGCTGTTCTAGATTTCATAGTTTGAGGTCAGCTCCACTTGTTTTGTCTGGATCATTTATCTTTGGTATGTATGAGTACTGACTAACTCTCTCCAGCGCATACCTCCACCTCTCCAGGTCGTCTTGTCCTCCACCAACATCATAGTCCATGGAGACTTCCTCCATACATTCCCACAATTCCTCCCTTGCCGCTCTGACCTTCTCTGTGCTTCTCCATCAGCACTCTCAAAACCAAACATCACATCTGTAGTGATCTTCCTTTTTCTTTTTCTCTTGGCATGAAATCCAACTGCTGCCCCACAGATTGTCTTTTCTTCACCCGGCTTTCACGACTCCTTCCCAAGATCTTCATCGTAGCAGCTGCAGCTCTGAACATCACCCTTGTGCTTGAAAATCTGGAATTATGTAGCTGAAGGAAAAGCTGAGGAAGCTTTTCTGGATTAATAGTAGGATGATATGGTCAAGAGACAGCAGGACTTAAGAATGTCGCTTCCGTTGCCAGTAGGTGATGCTATCTGACGTAGGAAGTTCAGGGCAGATTGGATTGTGGATAGTGGCGTCATAACAGCTTGTATTATTATTTGATCCCTCGTACATCCTGGAAATTTCCAGGGGCTAATAGAGGAATATGTTGTCTTATTAAAGCAGGTCAGATCCTCATTGATATTAAAATCTCTGTCTTTTTAAGAATGATCTGGCCAAGAACTTCCTGGTTTATGATGCAAGATGAAAATGAAATCACAGTTTTCCGACCCCGGGACCCATTTTCTGCTAAATTTCGACCACAAAAGCTCCTCCTCACTCACTTTGGAGGAGTTAACTACACACAGTGTGACCTGTCACCTGTGCCAATCCCATCATTCATCTGACAACATGCAGGGTGGAGTTAATCTGGCGTATTCCATTTTTTTCTCCGTCTCAGGTATTCTTGATGAGATTACCATCCAACTCGATCTACCTCTCTCACCCTCATGTCGTCAGCCGGAGCCCCTGGCTTGTTCTCCACCTTCTGAAGAACTGATAACATGAAATCCGCTGCTTTGACCTTTGACTTCTTCCTTGGATAGTTTTTTTTTGCCGGGAATAACGTATCATGTAAAGAGGCTTGAGACATAAACAACGTAAAGATTTCCTCTTTCATCTTCAAATGGGGCAAAAGAAAAGAAGACTTATTTACCTCTGAACCTTTGACAACTATGAAACACTTTTATACCTTTATTTATAAAAGGATCCACAGAAAGACAAGATCGAAGCCAGAGACGTGTTTGGAAGAGCGGACCGATAGAGGCGTGACGTGGGCCTGAGACCCGCTTCTTCATCTGGACAACAAACGCATCAAGTCTGCAGGAAGTAAGTAGGCTCTAAATATGCAAGTTCAGCGACAAGCACATCTTTGACAGACTACAAGACTTACAGGAGTTTACAATTGAATGTAATATATATACATATCTATATATATATCTATATATATGATTTACATATTTTACGCCAAAAAAACTTCATCAAATGTTCTAATAGATTCTGAGCGATAGTGTGAAAGAGTTACAGTTCAGTTTGCGAGGGAGGGCTGGAGGGATATAATTCAGAAGCTCTATGTCTCCTTCTTCTGTTCTTCCCTTTGGAGTTACTGTAGCTGGATTTTATTCCTCTGTGAGGCTTCATCAGGCTACCTGATGAATTCTTGCTTGGAATCTCTAACAGTATTCTACTTTTCTTTTTAATCAGCTTTCTCCTCTCCTCCTGCTCAGACAGCTCCTTCCTAAAACTCACCTCCTGCTCAGACAGCCTCTTCCTGAGCTTCCTGGTTCTCTAGTTTTGTTCTCCCTCACAGCGTCACATTTGACAAATGAATGAAGGATCAAATGTGATATAAATAAATGTATTAAGAAATAATCATCACGGTAATGTCTCTCACTATCCAATACATTCTAGAAAACAAACCAAACAACATCAAACTTGATAAAATAAGTATCAAGTGATAATAAAATGAAAGAGTTCAAAGAAGACACTCGTGAACTATGAAAACTATGAACTTTTGAGTTCATGATCGGTCAGGTTTGTGAAAAACAAAACTTACTTTGAATCATCTACTGTTGTGTTTTTAGTTCTGATTACTCTTTAAAATGTACAAATTTATCTTAATTATTGACTGATCTCTTCCTCTCTATTCGTGTTCTGTCTTTTTTCGATTCCCTTCCCTATTTCTTGTGCATGGGATTTTTTTAGTTATATTCAAACTTATTGAATGGAGCCTGGAACCTTGACTGTTTCACTCTATGAACCTGGACTGTTTCACTCTATGAACCTGGACTGTTTCACTCTATGAACCTGGACTGTTTCACTCTGTGAACCTGGACTGTTTCACTCTATGAACCTGGACTGTTTCACTCTATGAACCTGGACTGTTTCACTCTATGAACCTGGACTGTTTCACTCTGTGGACCTGGACTGTTTCACTGGTTGAATGGTTTATTGTATGAAACTCTCATCACCTTTGCTCTACCAATCAGGTCATAAATGAGGTGATTCATTGCCTTCAGCCAGTATTACCATAGACAAGGACTGTGGCGTGCTGGAAAATGGTTACTTTGAAATGCCGCGGCCGACCAGTGACATCACGATCAGTGCGAACATAATTCCCTCCCCTGCCCTGAGGAGGAAGTAGCTGTCAGAAACATCATCGACCAGCACAGCCTGTACTCGCTGAGGCTCGCTGGAGGCCTGGAGAGAAAGAGGCATCGCATGATGTCATCGACAGTGATGTCATCAACACCTACCTGGCTCAACATAGCACAGAGGATAGTGAAGAACAAACCTGTGAGTTTAAAAGTGAGGGCATACTTGTCCCTCTGAGTTGCCTTGCAGGCAGGTCCGTAAATAGGCATCTCGTGGTGCGTCCTGGCAGAAGCGGCACTCGTCGGCGGCCCGTATCCAACTGACCACACAGAGGATTCCCACGGCAGCACACACCAAACATGACTTAGTCAGCAACGCCGACTACTTTGTGTCAAAGTGGTTGACAGTGAAAGGCGTCTACAGTCCACATGGTGCGTGTTGGAGTGCGAACAAAACTTGTCTGATTCATTTTCCAACATTCTGCATAAGTTTTCCCTGATCCAGGTTTTTTATGTGCTAGTCTAATGGTGTTTTTGCCTCTTCAGGTCTCGTTGAGGGCCCTGTTGTATCTGGCCATGAACACTGCCGGTTTGTTCATTCACAGGGACGGGTCAGATTGGAGAGAGAGAACCGAAGACAGGTAGAGAGCTTCATCTATTCTTCCTTCATTTAGTTTGTTTACAGTAGAGTCGGGGGAATAGATTTTTAAATTGATGCCGGTACACTTCACTTAACATGGATAACTGGACTACGAAGAAGAAAGAGAAGAAACATATAGGACATCAGCACCTTATTGGACTAATGGTTCACACTGAGCACATAGTGAGCAAAAGCGTTTTACTTTTTGATATTCAAATAATCAAGGCAACTCGGAATTTAGATCTAAATGATACAATTTCAGATTTCGCTCTTTAACAGCCTCCTTTTTGCCGACATCATCGGCTTTACTTCAGTGTCGCTGATTCTCTCGGCTCAAGAACTGGTCAAAACTCTCAACGAACTCTTTTCCGACGCTTCGATCGGCTAGCTGAGGTCATTTGCCATCCCAGCAAATTCAGACTTGTTGTTTCTCTTGTTTTGTTTGTTTCTATCTTTTTACTTTTCAAAAAGATGAGCACAAATCAGACAATATCACCCGAGCAATACATGTATTCATGAGATATTGATACATGAGATCAGATAAGATGAGACCAGACAGAGATTAGATAAAAAGAGACTGTGAGATAAAATGAGGATACATGACTTTAAATAAGACGGTATGAGATGAGACCAGATGGGAGGAGATGAGATAAGATTGGAAGAGTTGAGTGTTAGGTTTCATGTTTGATTTGGACCCAGGAACACGGACTCTGAGACAAATTACCAGGTAGACAAGGTGAAATCAAACTGAATGGGTGCTGGAGGAGTGAGAGCAGTGGGCTGGCCGGCTTGAGACTGGTCTTAAGTCTTGGAGTAGCGAGGCAAGATCAAAGGCTTCAGGCATGAAAATAAGCTCGCATGGACGCTGCTCACACTCGCCGCCACCACCGTCAATTTCGGAGTCGCCTCCTCAGACCAAGATCAAGGTGAAATATTTGAAATCTGTCCAGAATGTTAAGTATCAGAAAGGGAGACGTTAAGGATAAATCTTGTAGTTTTCTTGAAGCATTATTGAGGGTTTGCTAATTTGAACTTTCTGATAGTCATCAAGAAGCCTTTCAAACATCTTGACCTGAGCAGCATAAATAAAGTTAGAGATAGATGGTAACAAGCAGAGACGTTTTGGCCTATTTCTGGGAAATCCGTCCATGAAATAAACCGTGAACAGTTTATTTCTTATTTAGTTATTTCTTGGGTGGATGGAATGGTAGCTTAAAAAAAAGTTTGTTTTTATGATGTTATATTAGCTCAATGATATTTTATCTCTCAAAGGAAAGCGATAAACAGTTAACATTATATTCTTATTTTATTCTAAGATACATTAAATGCTAGATCCTATGAACACTTTTGTTTGTACTTCACTACATGCTATGCTAGCTTAAAATAGCAAACTGTTAAACAGTCTGCTATCACTGAGTGATATTTAATGTAGATATCAAAAGAATAATACGAGCTAACGCTAGATCCTCTACGGACAGACGGAACAATTTAGAATTTAGACTATAAGATGTCATTTTAAGATAAAGAAAATGGGAATAATAAGAAAAATTACACAAAATGAATACAGTAATATAAATAAAACAGTAAAATAAATACAAATGAACGAACGTACAAGTCAATAAAAATGAATGACAAAGTATTCAGGATCAAAATAAGATAACAAAATAAAGTTTTTTTAGAAATAATAAATGATATAAATAGAATTATTGGGTTTTTAGACACAACATGAAAGCCAGACTAAATGAGTAAATGAGATTCTAGTACTTCTAAAAATATCTACTTCAGAAGAGTTTTTGCTTCTAGTCGGTGGGAAAAATAAAAGAACAGAAACAAAAGATCCAATCGGTTGTTCGGGTTCCTAAAACTGTCATCATTTTGTCTTGGATAATACAAAAACTAACAGGTAGCCAGTGTAATGCCTTTAAAATAGTTGTCCTACTCGCTCTCCTTCTGGTCCTCGTGTGCCTTTTGGGCGGTCTAGCTATCTATCTATGATGCAGCATATTGTCATTTTCGGTAATAGTGATACGTCCTGGATGGTTTTAAAGTGCAATTACTGTAAACCCCTCCTAGGTTTTGAGCCTCGATTTCAGCACTTGACTCCACTTGATGAATGCTGGTTCTTTGAATATGGAGTCGTAGTCTGACAAAAGCCTGTAGGCCCGGTGTCATAGTGAGGATTTTTAGCTTAATTGCAGGAGTACAGCACTGAATGTTCATGTCATTATGTATCATTATGTCATTGTCATTAAAGATATCATTAAAAATAGCGTACTTTAATTCCCTTTTCTGAACAGCTCAAGCTTTGTAAGAAAAAAAGGTATCTATATCGGGGGGGGACTTATCAGAACCTTGCTTCCCTCTTCAATGTCTGTAAAATAAGAGTGTTGGAAGAACAGGGGGGGAAGATTAGAGTACGTGGTGTCATATTTCGTCATGTTCCCGGTCGGCACAGGATCATAAGATCAAGAGCTGATTAGTGTTTTTCCACTAAATGAGTTTGCACAGAAATTATTTTCACATTGTTGGGCAGTACCGTTTTTCATTTACATACAGGCTAAACAGGCTGACACACATTGGCCAATTTTCATAATTGTTCAAAACAACATCAGACATTTGGAGGCTTCCTGTAGAGCCTGATCCGGTAGAAGAGATACTGGGTCTCAACTTCTTGAAAAGGTAAAGCAAGTTCTGATAGAAAGGTGTCTCAGTGCCAAGTCACTGCTTCGGGTGTGTGGGGGTCAACTAGCTGTGGACTATTGAGTGTACATTCTGACGCCTGAAGGTTTGTGTTATTTTACTATCTAAATACGCGTTGTTGTTATGAATATTCAGATGTTGTTCACAAGTAGAAAAATAGAAGAGAACCTTTTTGTCATATACGACTATAGTTGTATTTATTAGAGTAACTGCTTCTCCGCATCTAGGCTTTGTTATGTAAGTTAGATTTTTCTTAACCAACGTTAAGTTAGCCCACTATCTAACTTGCCTGAACTTACCAAACCAAAAAAATAAAAAAGAAGAAGTTTAGGGCGTATTTGACAATAGTGAGGCAGCCATAAAGTAGAATCATTAAACCTGTTGTAAACGGAGACATCACACACAAACGCTTTACGAGGTCCGTTATAGACGTAATGAAATACAGTGTTAAAGACAAATGGAGATACTTAGCTCTCAGGATACACACTGGCCAGCCATATCATTATAACTAACAATTGAAGTGAATAATAATCGTGAAAACTCATTATTTCCTCTGACAACAATCTTGGCACCAAAATCGGATATTTTGTCATACCCACTTCTACGTAGAGCCATTTTAAATCTGTTCCCGTCCAGTCCTCTGGTTTCTTTCAACCACGTTCCACTTGTCTCTAACTTGAGCAACCCTTGTGTATCATATCTGCAGCAAACCTTTTAACCATACGGCAGTCAGATCAGGACAAATGAGGACCAAAGACCCAACTATTACCAGTGGGTTGGAGGGTTAAAACACTTGATTTGAAACCTTTTTCCAAGAGCATGATGTTGCCGGCTGACTAGTTGAGGTCAGTTGAGCGTGAATGTGAAGGAGAATACCAGAGACTCTCTGAAGGCAAAGCAAACCGATTTACTTCTGGAAAAAACCAATCACATGAATCACAGAGTGACTGACACGTGGAGGATGTGATGTGAGCGCCGGGGCTAAACTGGAGGACAGTAGGTGAGGTTCAAGTGATTTTTTCTCTTTTCAAATATATAACAAAGACTTCATTCTTTACTTGCTTTCATCGGTCATATGTAGGATCAATATCCATCACTATTTGAGATGGTCTAAATCCAGCCACAAAGGAGTCACAGGCCGGTGCCGGTCCCAAGCCCTGATTGACGGGATGTTTGCGTCAAGAAGGGCATCCGGCGTAAAACCTATACCAAATCTATATGTGATTGGTTGAGGCCCGGGTTAACAACTACCGTCACTTGTACTGTTAGTCAGCATGTGACCAACCTATGGATGGAAGGTTGTGCGCAAAGGCAACCCCGGAAGAGAGCAAGAATGATTTTTTATCTCTAACTTACTTTTTTTTTTTTGAATAGTATTGTTGCAAAAAAAAAAAAATCTTCATTTATCTTCATGTTCTTGTGTGAGAAAAATAAACATGTCTCATCAGTACAACCTGGAACTGGCACTGAAATCCCTCGGCATCAAACTAGGTCCAACATGTGAACACTGTGTCACTTCGCCCCCCATGCTGCATCATGCAAACATTACTCAATAGGCCTGGGGGGGGGGGACCTTTGATCTGTAGGCACAAAATGTGCTGTGAATAATTAGCCAAAAACAAGGGCATCCACACTGGTTTTTATCTGAGGTTGAGGGTCATGCCTGGTATGTCAGTCCTCCAGATTGTTATTCAGAGGCAGCAAAGCCATAATTTTGTGTCTCTACTCGGAAGAGACTTTAAAAAACCCAAACAACATAGTCCGTCACAACACATAGTGATGTCTTCTGTAGAAATGGGCCCCAGAATTCACCATCAGTGTTGTTTGCGTCCTTTATTATGCTCTGACTGACTCTATTGATTGTTAGTCGTTTACGTCAGCGCTCACTTATGTTCGGATGGGGACTCCCTGTTCATTTTATCCACGTTATTCATCTTGAAATCTTATGATTATGAATGAAAGCTATCGGAAATCTTCGCCGTGGCAATAATTCAAGCAAGACATCAAATGTCCGTGAAGAAGACATTTTATGATGAAACCTCTCTGACCACATGTCCTGACGCATCGTCTTCGTTATTAAAGAATGAGTCTTTACTCGTGGGTGTATCGGCGCCGTAGTGAAGCATGCATGGAATTTCACGTTAACATTCTTCATACATGCACGAAGTATAAAATTAGTCTTTTATCATCTATTTAAAGGGAAGAATAAGAGACGGAGCTCTTCATTTAAAGGCATCGTTACTGCGATAACCTTACTTACCTCGCCTTACTGTCCTTTTTTGGCTAGCCTCAAGTCTTTTTGAAAGGAACATTATTCTTTAATCATCATCGCTGCAGGGTGATGGGTTGCACCAAGACTTATTGATGCAAGTGGGGAGTGAAAGCTATGCAGTGTTGTCTGATCCCACAGAAGAGCTACTGAAAAATAGAAATAGCACCGATAGAAAGGTGAACATACTGCACATCCCAGTTTCCTCCATATGAGGATGTATTAACCATGTAGTAACCATGATGAACCCTGTCCACTGTTGAAAGTGCCTACATAAGAGGTCAGCATCAGAACAGGACCGCAGGGCAGTGGAAGAATGTGGTACAGTGGAAAGCCGGAGGAAGACTATCTCACCTGGGGAAGAGTATCTCACCTGGGGAAGAGATGGCATCAGGATGCACTTTTGGAAGATGGCGAGATAGGAAAGGCAGTGTGATGCTTTTGGCAATCTTCTGCTGGCAAATCTTGGATCCTCCTACCTAAACGTTGTTGAAGATCAAGAACAGTGGCCTCTTCCAGCAGGATTATCCTTCCTGACACACTGCAGAAATGTTCGAAAATGGTTGGAAGAACACAATTTCAAGTCGTTGCTTTGGCCTCAAGAAACTCTCAATCCAGTCGATGATCGGTAAGTGTTCTGGTTGAACAAGTCTGATCCATCAAAGTGGCACCTCACTACTTAGGACTTGGAGCATGTGCCTTTTTTTGGTGCCAAATAACGCAGCACACCAGTCAATGCCTGGAAGTTAATCTTTGAATTCCTCTGTCTGTTGTTGGTAGAGCTAAAAATAAGCACAAAACTGAGAATCATCTCTTTTTTCTCCCTAAAACTTATTATTAAATATGCTTTGCAGTTTGGATGAGCGTCGAAATGCTTTTCCTATTCAAGTTTATAGTAATAAAGTTACAAATCCGGTTTCCCAATATAATACAAGTGTCTTGCAGTCGTTGAAAGGACATAATAATAATAATAATAATACATTTAATTTATAACGCACTTTACATTTGGATCAAATCTCAAACGCTACAAGGTAAAAGCAGATAAAAGCATCAATAGAAAATATAATAAGCAGCAATGTTAATTAAAGTTATAGGTTGTGCTAAAAAAGAAAGTTTTAAGTCCTTTTTTAAAATGTGTCAGTCGTCTGTGGAGCCCTCAGATGGTCAGGGAGGGCATTCCACAGACGAGGGGCAGCAGAACAGAACATTTACAGTTATAGATGCCTGATAGACATTACAGGGCACGTGTCAACAAACGAACATATCCTCTTTAACACTTGATTACAAGATCCAAATCTCATAATTATGAGATAAGGTGGCTACATTTTTTTTTCTAATTTGGAGAACACCACAGTGACAATTTGCTGCACAACCTGCAGTAAAAAAAACAATAAATTAAACAGTCACAATGAACACCAATAAAACGTCAGAGAATAATATATACCACATACCGACATAGAGTGACTTAAAAGGCCATTTGCTGCAGGCAAAAGTTAGTCTTTAAGTCTGTGGTCCTCGGTCCTGGCAGAATATACTGTGGCCAGATGGAAGCAGCCTGAACTCCTTGGAGAGGGTCTGGCTCCGATCAGCCAAGATTGAATGGGCTTTCTGGCTTTGCACAGGTTGGGCATGTTGTTTAAGGCAACGCTACCTTGCTATACACTTGGACTACGCCTACTCCTATTAGGGTTAGGGTCCTATTTTTAAGGCTGACGAGGCTTAAAAACTGTACCAGCAGGCCAGTGACAAGGACAGCGGTGATGCAATAAAACAGGATATAGTAGCTCAGGTAGAAGTAAAGGGACTCCAGTCTTTAC
Organism: Lophius piscatorius; assembly: GCA_009660295.1. NCBI lineage: Eukaryota > Metazoa > Chordata > Actinopteri > Lophiiformes > Lophiidae > Lophius > Lophius piscatorius. Next base: position 17,993 of record VRLP01004892.1, on the reverse strand, counting down.
CCCAGCCATGTCTATTCGTAGACACACCCCTTCTGAGAGGGGTGGGAGACTCACTTCTCTCTGAGGACTTCTAGTCATAAACGGGACTGAATGCATTATTGTTGTCAGATAGCGTGGAATGGACACTCACAACATGAGGGAGGTGAACGGTACCTCAGCTGACGTCCAGACCCGGACCCGGTCTGACACTCTCATCTTCTTCATCAATGGAAAGAAGGTAAAATTGTTATTCTTATCTCTAGACTGCAAGCTATATTCCTATAATATCCAAATGTATCCGTTGGAAGTAGTCTTTATTTGGAGCTCACTCTGTGGATATTTATAAAACCAAGGTTAATAATTGATCAATGCTGTAATATAACTTCAATAATAATTTCGAGAATTAAGAATGTGGAAACATTTTTATTTACGTTCATTTGAAAAATCCCCAAAAAGTTTTCCTAATATTAACTATAACTATTAATGAAATTTTCTGTCAATCAAGAAAAGAATCAGTTTGCTGGTCCAGTTTTTTTTTTACATGGCGTAACAAAATTTTTCCCTTTCTTACCGCTTGTACTGTGGACCTGCTACTTATTGACCAGATAAATTGCTTAATTTCCCCTTTTTTTATGCAGATTGTGGAGAAAAATGCAGATCCTGAAATGACGCTGTTGACTTATCTGCGGAGAAAATGTGAGCAATTGATCTGTCAAAAATCAATAAAGCAATTAAGGTTTTGCAAAAAGAGATTTGAAAGAAATAAGTGGTAGAGTATTTCATTTTGCTACAGATGCCGTGTAGGACGGCCGAAACCTCTGAAATGATGATGAACTTGGTTTTATGATTTATTTCCATAAGAAAAGGAGAGTGACTGAGAAAGGGCATCGACAAACTTATTTCTTCACGATTGTGTGCAGGAAAAGTGAGATTTTCCGTTGCCCTTGGTGTCCTTAAGGAGTCATTATGGTTTGTCAAGGGCCCGAAAACAAGTTCACTGGGTTCTGGATTCGCATCAGGGGCCCTAGAAAACTCAAAGAAGAGTCTTCGAATCATCTACATCGGATCTGTCAGTGAGCTCAACATTTGTTTATGTGTGTGTCTTCAGTGGGTTTACCAGGAACCAAGCTGGGTTGTGCTGAAGGTGGCTGTGGAGCCTGTACCGTAATGCTATCCAGATTCCAAACACACACTCAGCAGCTGCTGTATCCTTCAACATGGTATAGTGAGGTGTGAAGAAGAGTTGGACCTCCAGCCCCATTTCTTCTATTTTTATGTCTATCTCAGACTAAACCGTGTTGGATTATACATGAAATACTTTCACTTAAATAGACCATTTTCAGAAGCAGGAAGTCGACTTGTAGGTCTCACCAGAACCACACTAGGCCAATATCAGAAGACATTCCAGAAGACGTAATGAAGGTCACTGAAATCCTTTCCTTTCTATGGTTCTGGGACTTCACAGATCCACATCGGGACACATTCACTTCTAATGGAGACTTGGAACAATAAAGGTCAGAGGTCATGGATCCAGTATTCCAAAGACACTGGGTAGAAATGGCATCCATTGGAACGCAGCAAGGAGAAAGCCACTGCTAGCCCAGAAGGTTAAGGCTGGTCGGAATTTAGCCACAACACACCTTGATGATCCTCAGAACTTCTGGGAGAATCTTCTCTGGACTGATTAGTGGAAAGTTGAACTGTTTGAAGGTTGCAGTGGAGATGCTTTGTTAATTCAGCACCGGGACGACTTGCCATAATAGAAGGAAACATGGCGTCTGGGCTCTACCAGACAATCCTGAAGGAGAATGTCAGGTCATCAGTCTAGGAGTTGATCATTTCTTTTGCTTTCTGCTTTTTGTTGAATAAAAAGGAATATAAAGTGTAAGTTCTGGAGAGGTCTATTCTGGACCCCCCAATTTGTCTAAAGCAGTTGTGCAAAGAGGAGTGATGTCAGAGACTGATCTCCGGTCATCAAACGTGTTTTATTGCAGTTGTTGCTGCTAACGAAGGAAAAACTAGGTATTAAGATAAGGAGGTGAATACGTCTCACACTTTTGAGTTAGGTAACCTTTTTATTTTTTTTTTTACCTCATTACAGTAAGTTATGACACAAAGTTGCTTTAAATTAAGAATTTTGGGTTTGTTTTTATTTTATGATACATTTAGTTTGATAGGAGTGTGAACTGTGTTTAGTTTCCAACACCGTCCAGCCTGAGATACACGTGAAAATAGAAGACATTAAGAGTGGGTCCAATACTTTCTCACAGCACTCCATGAAGATGTGGCTTTCATAAGTAAATGTGTGACCAGCTGACTGCAGTCATGTGCTCTCATCTGATTTCTGGAGCCTTCCATGGTGAAATGCTGATTTCACATCCGATTGTTAGCGGTCGTTAACTCTTGTCCAGTCACTACGCCATCAACGCCTGTCTCACTCCCGTATGCTCCATACACCTGGCCGCTGTGACAACCGTGGAGGGCATCGGCAGTGTGGCGAGAAAACTACATCCTGTTCAGGTAAAACAGACACAGTTAATTGCTTCAACTTTTGAGTAGCATCGGAACCTTGTTACGGTGTGTTCCCGCTGAACCATTGATTACGTGTGACTCCTGGTAGTTATTGAGGGGATAGCAACAGTGGGACTGGTCAAGCACATAGGTCCGGCCATCTCCAGCCACTTGCTGACCTTTCACCATCAGGAGCTGACCGCCGAGGGCCCCTAGTGTAATGTCACCATTGCAACAATCAGCTGCAATTTAGCAAATCCTTGTGCGACCAAACTACCAGTCCTCCTTCAGGCTCCAACTTCATTGAGGGAATGTCTTGCTGCAAAGATTTCTCTGAGTACGCAGCTAATTTCTAACCGTAACTGAAAACTTTCAGCTTTTGCAAAGATGTGAAATTTGTGGCCTATTATTCAGATCATTCAAATGCATTCTGGGTAATTTCAAAGGGTGCAAACACATGCGCAGGATTTGGAGAGCGTAAAGCAAAAACGTGACTGTGGATGGGGGCTCAGTTGGTAGAGTGGTTTTCCAACCACTTCCCGGACTTCATTCGGGAAACACATTCTGAATTTCCCAACCACTTGATATCAATCCTGCCTCAAAGGCACCATCTCTAAGCTGGACAATATTCCCAATGCATGTCAATTTTCTGCCTCTGAGACTCTACCCACAACTTGGTGAATATGGGGATTGGGACTGAAGGTTTGCAATCAGCTTTGGGGCATTTCCACACATCATCCATCTGTGCCCGTCACGGGGTCTTACAGTGCAGAGTCAGAGTTCACTGCTCTGAAAGAAAACTAACTTGCATCCATCCCGAGATAATTTGACCCAAACATTGTCACAGTTCTTCAGAACAGGTTTTGGATCTGTCCCGAATTAACTTTGTTATGGATATCTGTCTTTGACTAACTTCTCATCCATCACATCTGTAAAAATTGTCCCCTCAACCCTGATTGGCCTGTTTGAGGTCCCACCAACTGATCACTGCCATCTGACTTTGAGATTTGATCCAAATGTAAAGTGCATTATAAATTAAATGTATTATTATTTTTATTATTATTATTATCTGACTTTGTTGAACTGATGCACTGGAAGGGCTGCTTAGTTGACTTAATGTTATTACTATTTAAGTGATTCTATGTGAAAAAAAAAGTAGTTTTTCTTGTTTTTGTGTTTTGAATTGGTGTCAAATGTTGATAATTTGATAAATAAATAATATATTTTTTAAAGAAAACATGCTGCCGATCTAGAAAACAACCAAAAGTGATATAAAAATTATTTTTGAATAACTAAGATATTGACAAATAAAAGAGATCAAAGAGATTTTGAATTCCCAAAAAGAATATATATGTCAGGATTAATCAAACAGCTTGGGCAATTCCAGTTTCATTATGACTCTCAGAACCAGGGGAAGATTGTACGCCACATGTTATTATTTCTTATGTGATTATATAGAAAAAGACATGGAAACATAAACTGTTTGGTAAGAGGAAACATCCTGTCAGAAAAACTAGCAATTCAATTTGAGACCTTTCAGTCAGTCTTACTGCCTGAGATAATTTCATGTGTGTTTTCATCTTCAGGAGAGAATTGCGAAGGCTCACGGTTCTCAGTGTGGCTTCTGTACTCCTGGGATCGTCATGTCCATGTACGCCCTGCTGAGAAACAACCCCACACCCAAAATGTCCGATGTGGAGGAGGCCTTTCACGGTACTACTAATAACTGTTTGGAATTGTCAGTTACGTGTTTGAATACAGAATAATTGTATTTGTAGTCTGTTATAGGAGCAGGGAGAGGAACCAGTGAAGAGTTTAAAACCTATGGGCAGATGTTACTCACAAATTTTAAATATATATATTGTCTTTTCCAGGAAATTTGTGCCGTTGCACAGGATACAGACCCATCCTGGAGGGTTTCAAGACTTTCACAGTGGTGAGACGAACCCAGAATCTCTGTGCGTCTTTACGATCCCGTAGGGCTGTCACGGTCACCTGTGTGTCTGACGGCCTAGATAGGCAGCCTCTTCCTCCTGGTGCCGGTCTGCTCATCTTGCAGGGTCAGTGAGGCGCCAGGTAGTTACCTGCTTTCACTCTGATGACGATGTCAGGATCAGTGGGATAGCTCTTCTTTGTTCCAAGGTTTAGTTCAAGGGTTCCCTTCTTCAGGAATATGTGCTGGGGTGGAGAGGTTCAAGGGAGAATGGTTATGGTTCCCTGGATAACTGCAGGGAACCAGAACTGCACTCTCAAGGATGGGTCAAATGCAGAGAAAGAATTTCACTATGTTGTGATTTGTGTGGCTGTAGGTGATCAATAAAGGATTTCTTCTTCTTCTATCACTCACAATCAGGTGGTATCAAAAGAAAGCCACAGAGGTGTTGTACAAACCAGCGTCTAATATGGCCTACTTTTACTACACGGTTGCTGTTCCCTTATCTTCTGCCGCCAGGGAGTGTTTTCTCCGGATAGTTATGTCATTTTATTTTCGCTGTGGTTTAGAACTAAAGAAGTAATATGTAGCGAAGGAACCTGCTGCGTTTCATCATCAGGAGGGGGGGTGCTGTGGTGGCAGGGGGCGGGAGGACGGCTGCTGTATGACCAATGGGAACAAAGCTGAGAAAAGCTCCGACGAAGACTCTGATGTAAGTTACTATTAAATCTACTGTTGTCAAACTATTATTTTGAATGCGTCTGACCATGAACTGTTGTTTCGGAGCAGGAAGCCACATCTCTGTTCAACGCTGCAGAGTTTGCGCCCTATGACCCCACACAGGAAGTCATCTTCCCTCCTGAACTCATGGTAAACTGCACACACAATAGGATAGAAACAGGTTTTAAACAATTTAGAGATTTTAAAAAAAGTCCCAAAATGATTGACCACTCCGACTTACAAGTATGACATCATCTGTAAACAAATTAGTAAAGTATATGTTTATATGTGAGGGGAAGACATGTCACTGTTTCCAATTGATTCTCGTGTCTGCTTATAAATCCTGCAAAAAAAGTTTGCTTAAATGAATTTAAAATGATAGATTTGACAAGAAAACTTAATATACAAAAGGAATTGAATAGTTTTGCTTCAAAATGTAACCAGAAGCCAACGCGAGTCAAAGAATGTTTTTTTTTGGCCCATCTAGTCTCTAACCAAAGGTCAAAAGTCGTCCTCCCTGTGTTTCCACGGTGACAGAGCTGTGTGGCTGCAGCCTGACAGTCTGGATGAGTTCCTGCGGCTGAAATCGGACAATCCAAATGCCAAAGTGGTTGTGGGGAACACTGAAGTGGGTCAGTCTCTCCTTCCTACAGTACCTTTTTAAGTACTTATTTATTCCTTCAGCGATGTATCAACCACGTTCTCACATACTCACTCTGTATACTTTTAGGTATTGAGGTGAAGTTTAAGAACATGGTGTACCCGGTCATCCTAGCTCCAGCCTTCATCCCTGAACTGAACACTGTGACACATACTGAGGAGGGTGAGTGACACCGGTACCAACACTGAAACAGCTACTTGTAGTTCACTTCCTGTGTTTGATTCCCTGCATAAAGCTGCATGGCTAACCACTCAGAGAGCACAAACCTCCGGTGAGACTCAAGATAGACGTTACTGAGATCAGAACCAATTACATCGCTTTTATTGAGGAACATCTCATGCAAATTCAAATCATTATTTATATAGAGCAAATTCAGAATGATTTCCAGAAAGAGCAGCGTTGATTTATTGCTTATTGTGTATACTTGCTAAAAAAAAACAGACCAGCCAATCGATGTTAAAACATGGCCTCCTTGGCGGATGTGATTAAACTATCTTCAGTTACAACAGGTATCGGGAAAGCTATATACCCAACGAGCACTCTATAAACCTCTGTAATGGAGCGCCCGCTGTCAAAACAGCCTCGGGTCGTCAGGCTCTGGTCATGTCTTCTGCCGTAATCCAGAATATAACGGCTAGACTTTTAACCCGTAACTAAAAATCTCATATTACTCTTTTTATTAGCACCACAGGATGGGCTGCCCATCATTTACAAATATGAACTCAATTATTTTAATCACTTAAATCATCTTCTTCATATCTTAGCTCCTGTTTACAGATTTCTGGCCTTAAATTTGTCATCTGATTTGATTTAAAGCAGTAGATAATCTCTGATTGGAAAGGCGCCATATAAATGAAGATGTTCTCGCTTACTGAGTTCTGTACAGACTGCAGAGGTTAGCGGTTATTTTAGCAAGAAGTACAGCGACCTTTGCATCAGGGACTTTATATGTTTAAATGTCGCCATTGCTAATGTTGGGCCGACTCAGACTAGAATCATTGGACTCCGGAGAACATTAAGGATTCCATCAAATATTTATGAATTTATTTGTGAAAAAATATGCTACCGAAAGCGCTAGCATGTCAGAATAAAAGCTTAAAAATGATGGTAAAAACACAGTTTTTCTTTCTTTGTGTTTAGGTATAGTGTTTGGTGCAGCGTGTACTCTCAGCCATTTAGGGGCGGTTCTCAAGCAGGCGGTGAAGACTCTCCCGCATCATCAGACTGAGGTCTTCCTCGCTGTTCTGGAACAGTTGCGCTGGTTTGCTGGGCTGCAGATACGCAATGTTGCAGTGAGTCAATAAGAAGCACCGAATAACTTTAGACATGCAAAAGTGCACCAATCAGGACACCTTGGAGGGAAAGGCTTTACCAGGTAATAAGAGACGGATGTACTGCATCTGGACAAACAGACTGAAAAACAGCTTCTTTTTCCCTGGGCCATAAGAACCCTGAACAAAAAGACAGAGTGTGGATCCTGGATGTAAAGATTGTAAATGAATGTATATCTTTCAATTGTATATATTGCTTTTATACATCCTTCTTATTCTATTCATTTGATATAGAATTTGATCCTGATTATAAGATCTCCCTCCTCACTCACCAGTGAATCCATTGCAATACACCCCCCTACCTTAAAGAACTACTCACCCCACTGACCTCAACACCATCCCTCCGTTCTACCCACTCATACCGCCTCCTCCTTCCCTGGACTAAGCTCGGCACCATGGGTGATTGGGCCTTCTGTTCTGCTGCCCTTCGTCTGTGGAATGCCCTCCCTGACCATCTGAGGGCTCCACAGATGACTGACACATTTAAAAAAGGACTTAAAACTTTCCTTTTTAGCAGAACCTAAAACTTTAATTTAAATTGCTGCTTTTTGATCATATTTCTATATAATTATTATCATATTTTCTATTGATGCTTTTATCTGCTTTTACCTTGTAGCGTTTGAGATTTGATCCAAATGTAAAGTGCGTTATAAATTAAATGTATTCTTCTGCTGCTTGTTATTATTATTTAGACTATTATTTAGCACTGTTATTTCATTGTATACTTGTTGTGCAATGACAATAAATGTTTCGATTCTATTCTACTCTAATCTATTTCGTTTGCGTATACCAAAATCAAATCTTCTTTTGATTTTTGGCATAGAATGAGCCAACTTCCTGTTTCTGAAAACGGTCTATATAAGTGATTGATCAGGGTAATCAGGTGAAATATTTTTTCACACAGTATCAGATAACCTTCTCAGTTAATTGATTACATTCATGATCCTGTATTTATTCAAGGTTTTCTTTAACGTTATACCTTGTCTGAATATCCGACACAGTTTATTATAAAAGACACAAGGGTGTGGTTTATTAATATTTCACAGAACTGTATATTTACATTGTGTTTTTGTGTTTTTTTTAGGCTATTGGAGGAAACATCATGACAGCCAGCCCCATATCAGACCTCAACCCTGTTTTCATGGCAGCGACCTGCAAACTCACACTGATGGACAAGGGTACCGCACAGATTTATTTAACTCATAGTCGTTCCAGGGATCTCTTTCATCTGTTGTTGTTTTGGGTTTTCTTTGACTTTGGATCAGTTCTGTCAAATCCAGATCCTGTCACATGTTCCGTTCCACTTTTTGATTCAGCGTTTAGTTCTGAAATTCAATACAATTGTCACATTTTCACTGTGCGACATCAATTTTGAAAGGAGCTCTATAAAGTTCTGATGCTTTTAGACACTTTCTCAGAGTCTGTTTACTTTTACGGATTTTGTCAGGCAACAATAAAGCTAAAATCAGGCGACCTTCAAGCCAAAGTCTGCTCTCCCTTCCTGTAAACACCGTTTAAACCGTTTGTATTACAGCTTATGTAAGAGGAGCCTGTAAACTAAATGAGGTCAAAAAGTAGGACATGACTAACCTGGACTTTTCTCAAAAACGTGACCCATTTGTTTCGGTGATGGTGTCTATTATGTGGATTCCTGGACATTAAATGCTTATTTGCAATTTTATGCGGTTCCAGTTCTAAATGTCGTCACAGCAGACTTAAGAAACAGCTCACATGGCGCTGTTACGCCAATAAAAATACATTCTGTTCATCACTCATGACGTTTGATTCAAAAGGGAACTTCTTTTATATCATATTATACCTTTTTTATTTTCTGTTAACCAACCCTTAATCTTCCTCCTGTGGAAGATGAAGTGTTGGATAAAGTACTCAGGTCCTTTACTTGAGTTAAAGTTCTAATACCACACTGAAAAAAACTCCACTACAAGTAATAGACCTGCATTCCAAACCTTACTTAAGTAAAAGTATTAAAATATTATCAGCAAAATGTACTTAAAGTATGAGTAGTAAACCTGCTCAATCTGCAATATATGGGACGGACAGAGACAGATTACTATTATGTTTGGATTACTTTTTTGAAGGCCAGTGTTACTGAAGTAGGTAATTGAACTACTTTATGCTGTTGAGGGATTTAATGTTGAATATCATTATAGCCTATTTATAGATCTGTTGTCCTGGCCTTAGCATCCGCTGGTTTTCAGTTTCTGAACTTTTCCCTCTGAATAGCAGCGGAATAGTAGTATAAAGTAGCATAAAATGGAAGTACTCAAGTAAAATAAAAGTACTTCAAATATTCACTAGAGTACCGTATTTGACGACATGTACTTAGTAAATATACACCACTGGTAATTTGGGATGCTTTTACTGTTTATTGAGATTTGTTTCTCTCTCATTTGTTGATATTACATGAAAAAAAAGACATATTTTAGAAAAGAGTTCGAGAATAAAGTTGTAATATTAATGGAATAAAGTCACAATTTTTGCACAAATTAAGCTGTAATTTTATAAGGATTAAGTTTCAATATTCCTTCATTTTCTTTGACTGCTTATCATGTTCAGGGTTGCCGGGATGGAGCCTAACCCTGCTGACATAATAGGCGAGAGGCTGGGGTTCACAATGTCAGTTCATAAAGACAAAAAGTCACATTCACACCGATGGGAAACTCAGAGTCACCAGTTCACCCATATTACCCGTGTTTAGACCGGGGGATGAAGGTGGAGCAGCGGGAGAGAACCCACACAAACACGAGAAGAACATACAAACTACACACCAAGGGTATTTTTTTTATTTTGGTAGGTCTTATCTCACAGTGTTGAAGAAAGTGAAAAAGTCTCCCAGCCCAATACCTGGTTCAACATTTAATAACCACTTCTTTGGTTGAAGAAAATATCCCTTTCATGAAGAATTTTATAAAAATCTGTTGACAACACTTTGATATATCTCTCAAAACAAATAAACTAAAATGGTCAAACATGTAGAAATCCTTTGGTCTTTGGTCCCTTTAGGTTTAAACTTGTTTAAACTTTGTACACGGGTCTTTCTGTACAACTTTATACCAAAGTTCTCCACCGTTGCCAAAAGTTTGTTCACAGCATGTATTTGAATTCAACCTCTAAACTGTCACAATATGTTGTTTGACCTTTAACCCTTGTCCGTCTCTGTGTTTGTGCTTCAGATGGGAGTCGTGTGGTTACCATGGACGAACGTTTCTTCACAGGTTACAGGAAAACCATTGTGCGACCGCAGGAGGTCCTGCTGTCCATTGAGATCCCGTACAGCAAGAAGGTAGATAACCAGAACCGCCACAGAACCGTATCCTGCGGTTCAGACTCTGATGTCTGATGTTTTTCTTCTTCAGAATCAGTTCGTCTCCGCCTTCAAACAGTCACCCCGCCGGGAGGACGACATCAGCACTGTTACCACAGCCATGAGCGTCACTTTCAACCCTGGGACGGACATCGTCGAGGAGTTGAGGCTCAGCTACGGCGGCATGTCAGCGACCACGGTGCTGGCAAAGACGACAGCGAACAGACTCCTGGGAAAGTAAGTCATTCTGACTGTAATTGAAGATCAAATGACGGAAATAAGGATGTACTGCAACACTCTGATGTCATCCAGGAGGTGGGGAGAGGAGCTTTTGGAGGAGGCCTGCTCCTCGTTAGCTGAAGAGATGACCCTTGACCCCTCTGCGCCAGGTGGTATGGTGACCTACCGGCGAACGTTGACCCTCAGTCTTTTCTACAAGTTCTACCTGATGGTTCAGCAGAAACTCAGAAAGCAGGTGACAAACTACAGTTAAAAGTTTTAGAAATGTATCCTATCCTTGAGCAAGACGCTGAACCCCAAGTTGATCCCAATGGCTGTTCCATTGGTGAATGAGTGAGGGCGATGGCGTGAATGGTTGCCGCTCCTGATGAGCAGGCGGAGCCTCTGTCGTCACTGTATGAATCTTTGCGTGAATGGATGAATGCTGACTCGTCTTGTAAAGCGCTTTAGTTGGAGCAGACTAGAAACGTGTGTTATACAGTACATACATCATGTACCTGTAATGGTTAACGTCCAGTACACTCTACAGTACGTTTACCATCTGACTGGATGCGTTGATGTTTTATCTGTCAGGGCGTGAACGTGGAGGACGTCGGGTCAGACTGTCTGAGCGCTACAGAGATTTACCAGCCGGAGACTCCGTCTAGTGTTCAGCTCTACCAGGTAACCTACATTTTAGATAGAGCGGTCCTACACTGCCTTCACGCCAAACATCATGTGAATTACTCGCAGTAAATGCGGGAAAAGTCACGAGCAGATACAAATTTGCGCCGGGCTACAGTCGGATCTGTTCGACACAAATGCACGTGGGAGACATTACCAGAGCCTGAGCTTGTTCTGGAGTTCTGCCGCCCTCTAGGGGCTAAATTTATATTGATCTCATCCTAAACCCATAGAAAATCGCCTAAAGTGGATCCAATCTGTATAATCCCATGGCGGTATTTGCATCAGTAAATAAAGCCTTGGTTTTATATGCTTTGCACATCATATCTATATTATGTAATGGGTTTTATATAAATATGTTTATATAGAAACCTATCCAGGGTGCCCCCTCGCCCGGTGTCAGCTGGGAATGGCTCCAGCCCCTACGACCCTGACCAGCATAAGTAGTTAGGATAATGAATGAACGAACGATTTATCTAGGGAGGTTTCCATGGCAACATGTTGCTTTAGATGTAACTCTGGAGGTTGGTTATCTTCTACATTTCATAGATCCAAAATACTGAAACTGTATATCGTACAGTAACTACATGTTAGGAGTCAAGAGTTTAGTTAAGGACTGATTGAATTATTGACTATTGGACCTTGGTGTTGGTGTGTACTCTACTGAGGGAAGTTTCCTCTTGTTCATTTCTTCATTCAACTCTACAGAACTCTACACTCCAAACATATGTGAGCCATGAATATTCAGAAAAAAAAAAAAAAAAATTAACTTTCACTATACAATGCAAACTTATGTTGACGTTTAATGATCGTGTCAAAGGAGTGACATTTTCCTCAAAATACTTATTGACATTAGTTTTAAAGAAAGTTTCTATTCCCTCGTATTTCTTCCAGGCAGTTCCAAAAGGGCGGAGCCAGAATGACTTGGTGGGCCGCCCCATGATGCACCTGTCCGCTCTGAAGCAGGCGACCGGTGAGGCGGTTTACTGCGATGACATGCCGCTGTACGAGAACGAGCTCTACCTGGCGCTGGTCACCAGCACCAAAGCCCACGCTAATATCCTGTAAGTCTCACACCTGTGCGTCACATGCAGACACCTGTACAACACACCTGTCCTGTCTGACCCAGGTGTGTGTTACAGCTCTATAGATACCTCTGCTGCAGAGAGCATGCCCGGCGTGGTCTGCTGTATATTTGCTGATGACGTCCCTGGTAGTAACATTACCGGTTTCAAACAGGATGAAACTATCTTCGCTCAACACCAGGTGTGTTCATATTTCTCTGACCAATCAGGTGACTCTGTCAATATCACAATCAGGTTGAAGATGTTTCCCTTCTCTGTGTAGGTGACCTGTGTGGGTCACATCATCGGCGCCGTGGTGGCTGACACTCAGGTTCATGCTCAGAGAGCCGCCAAAGCTGTGAAGATCCAATATGAGGAGCTGAAGCCGATCGTCACCATCCAGGTGAGACCAAAAAAAATAAAAAATACTTTTATCAGTAGCACTTGAGATTCTGAGGGTTCATTTACATAAATAATGTTTCCATAAACAACGGTTTACATTTTGTTGTGGTCTGGCCTTTCATTCACAAGACACTACTTTTATAGTGCCTGAAAACACAAATTCTCAAATGTTGAAAAATGGGTCCATCACCATTTCAGAATGTTCGACAAGATACATCCTGTGGATAATTCTGAAAGAGACCTCTCTGAGCTTGTTGGCTGATACAGTGTTTATAGGACAACAAGCAGACGTGTGCCTGGGGAGTATCTGTCACAAAGCTTCACACAGTTTGTCCATGTTTGTTTTATATCGTATTTTCTGGCAAACAGGTGTTTCTGTTAAATCAACACAATATTCTATAGCATAACATTCCAATTAGATGCAACATCTGTTTGTATGCTGGGTTGGTATGCTAACAGGCAATAATAAATATTTTTGTGCGTGTTTATTTTGTGTATCAATAACTCAAATGGAAGTAAATCTGTTGCTTTGATTGACAGGAAGCCATTGCTACCCAGTCCTTCTATCAGCCAATCAGAACCATCCAGAGGGGAGACCTTGAGGTGGGCTTTAAAAGGGCCGACCACATCTTGGAGGGTAAGACTGTCTGTGTGCTTCAGGTCTTCAGCAGATCATAAGGTGTTGATTTCTGATTAGATTTGATTGACAGGTGAGATGCACATGGGAGGTCAGGAACATTTTTACTTGGAGACAAACATCAGTCTGGCTGTTCCCCGAGGAGAGGATGGCGAAATGGAACTCTTTGTTTCTACTCAGGCAGCTGCCAAAACACAGGTAACAATACTCCAAATCACAGGAAACAGTACTCTTAAAAAAAACCAAAAAAACCCCCAAAGCTAAAGGCAACACTTCTACAAAATACAGGTGGGAATATGAAACAACACCAGGGAACATACTCCAAAAATAAAGATGGCAAAAATCAAACAAATAGGCAACAATGCTTCAATATTCAGACAACCACAAAGCACTGGTGAAAATACCCAGGAAAAGGTAACTGTACTCAATAAACAAAGTAAGCGATGCTTCAAAACAAGATTTTATTTGTCTCATGCAAACATACAAGTAGTACAACATAGCAAAAATTGTTCCTCTGCATTTTACCCTCCCCTGAGGAGCAGTGGGCAGCTATCTGTTGGTCACGGGGAGCAAGTTTGGGGTTCAGGGTCTTGCTCAGGGACCCTTCAACCCTTCAGAGCTTGAACTGGGGACCTGCCGATCATTCGATTCTGTTCTTCCCACTGAGCTACAGCCGCCCCAAGGAAAAACAAAGTCAAAACTACTCCAAAACTAAAGTTAAAATACTCAAAACCACTGGCGAAAATATTCAAATGTAACAATACTTCAAAACCAAGGTAACAATACTTTAAAAATAGGTAACAATATTCCAAATAAAGGGGAATAAAAATCCTATCAATACTCCATAAATATAAGTAAAAAAACTATAAAAAACATGAGAAAATACTCCAAAATGCAGGTACTACCACTACCACTAGACCTACTACTAGATCCACTTGAAGTACTCCTGAAGTCCTATAACACACAGTGCTGGTTCTACATATAGTGTATGTATTAGAACTGATCCAGTGAGAGTTAGATCCAAACCGATGTGAATGACAGCCTCTATCTGTCTTTGTGTCAGAGTCTGGTGGCAAAGGCTTTAGGTGTCCCCGCTAACAGGGTGGTGGTCCGGGTGAAAAGGATGGGCGGAGGCTTTGGAGGGAAGGAGAGTCGATCAACCATATTGTCCACCGTGGTTGCCGTGGCAGCAAACAAGTACGCCTGACCGTCGTCGTCTATTAGATTCTCTTGTTTGGGAATTAAATGTAAATGTGTTTTTATTTGCTGTGGTCAGGCTGATGAGGCCTGTGAGATGCATGTTGGACAGAGATGAGGACATGTTGATCACTGGAGGAAGACATCCCTTCTATGGAAAATACAAGGTAGGAGGTTGCCCCCCCTGCTGGAGAGGTAGTGGAATGGGAGGCAGCAAGAATGTAGAGTGTTTACCTTCATTACTTTTAGCAGGAGTTGTACATTTACAAGTAGCATCATTACAAACAACAGCACATGGATTCATTTTTCTTTATCATGTGGATTGAAATCTAAACATGATAGTTTGAAATTGGGCAATAATAAACACCTTCTTCTTCCTCTTCTTTTGCATCAGGTGGGTTTTCTAAACAGCGGTAAGGTTGTGGCGCTAGACGTTTCATACTACTGTAATACTGGAAACTCCAAGGACCTCTCACTGTCGGTGAGGAAAAAAACAAAACAACGTATTTTATTGCAGTGTTTGCTGATGACGTTTTAATTTCATCACCTTTATTTGCTGGTCAAGGTCTTGGAGCGCGCTCTTTTCCACATGGACAACTCATACAGCGTGGCTAACATACGTGGCCGCGGTTTCCTGTGTCGTACCAACCTGGCTTCCAACACCGCGTTCAGGGGCTTCGGGGGACCACAGGGCATGATGATCACTGAGAGCTGGATGACCGACATAGCTCAGAGTCTGGGCATGCCAGCCCACGAGGTACAAGAATACATTTGGACATTGGAGCTGATTTCTTGCATTGACCACCAACCAGTGACTCCATCCTCCCGCAGGTGCGTCGATTGAACCTATATATGGAAGGGGACGTGACTCCCTACAACCAGATATTGGAGCAGATTACCTTGGACCGCTGCTGGGATGAATGCATGACACGCTCTGGATACCAGGAACGCCGAGACGCTATCAACCTGTACAACAGGTACAGATAAAATAAAAGATAACTGCTACATTTTCGAGCACGGGAAGTGAAATTGTTCTGTAATGGAAGATCTTAACACTGAAGAGGTATTGGTTGATTTGGTGGGTCGTGACTTTCCGACAATAGAGTTGTAGTTGTAGGTCCGGCCGATAAATTGTTTATGTTTAGTCTTAAGACTGGGGACCAGTCCGAGTGTCATTTCTGCTCTGAAACTGAACAGAAAAAAGTAAAAACTGAATAGTTTTCCTTTTATTATTTAGATTTTTCCACAAATTTAATTTGAGTTTTCCGTGGAAAGTTTATACAAATACATCCGAAAAAATATCCACAACTTGGAATGGAGGATATATTATAAGCTCATGCATATGTTGAACTATTAGCCCAGATGACTCTGGTTCATTTAGGATGATAGAACCGATGGTAGCATAATTCTCTCCTTAATGGAAATCTGTAAATCTGCAAGTATAAAGTTTTTTGATGAGAGAGTGTCATTGTCTAGTGTGAACTTTTGCATACACATCAAGCAGCAGTTTTTAGAATAATACGCGGATTGTAAATGCAATCATTTACCTTCACTTTAACATGTTAGTTGATCCTGTACATTTTCATTCAGTTCAGTCTTCTAGCAGCTAGCTCAATTACCTGCTAACTGGCGGGAGCTGCTTTTTTAAATCCTCCAAAAGTGCGTCACAGATATCACAACGTTAGCAAATCCATCCCACAGCTTTGCCACGTAGAAACATTAACAAAATTGTTTAATCAGTCAAGAACGTTTTTGACACTGTTGAGATCTGTGTAAAGAAACAACACTTCATATTAAGAAACACGGTGATTTCAAATTGATGTTTTTTTATTTTTACCTCAGACACAATCGATGGACTAAACGAGGTCTCGCCATCATCCCAACCACATTTGGCATCAGCTTCACCGCTGCCTTTCTCAACCAGGTCTGGTCATTAACAATAAAAGGCTTAGAAACTGTTAAAGACTTTGTTTCTCTCAAGTAAAATAATTTCTTTGTCATGCCATGAGAGTCAATGTCTCTCTGTCTCTGCAGGCTGGAGCTCTGGTTCATATCTACACAGACGGCTCAGTGTTGGTGACCCACGGTGGGACGGAAATGGGACAGGGCCTCCACACCAAGATGATCCAGGTACCTGAGCTTGAAAGCTATTGGCTGGCCACCTCGATACAGAAGTAAAATCAAGGTTCTTGAGCTTGTATATTTTTTATTACAATCTACGAAAACATGTGCTTGAGTAAGGGACATCTAGTCCCTTACTCAAGCACATGTTTTAAGCACTCATTAGTATCAGTCTGGACGCTGAAGGGCGAGGACGCTGGCGTTGTCTGTTCGCTGCTTTTTCCATCAGAGTTCTACAGCCTGCAGTACTATTAACCGACAAGTATACCTTTTATTGTTGGTCCCCGGCAAACCTTTCGGATATATATCCGTATTTGTATATGTTATTCTGTATTTGTATTTGTATTTGTAAGAATTCTACCGAGTCTGGTGACGGTCTGCTTACCTGTTGCTGCAAGTGTACCATCACCCGGAGACTTCTGTATCTGTTTGTTTCATCGTCCTGTTCATCTCTGCCCCCGTGACACTTTCACTAATAGCCGTTGTTGATTACTCCCTGTGTTTGATAGCTTTTTTTTTTCTTTTTTTTTCTCGGCATCATTTCAATGAAAATAAGGGCTACTAACGTCCTCCTTGCGTCTCGTCCATGGCTTACGGCTAATAATGGGCTAGTCTCCATGACTGGCATGATGATGAATTATTCCATCACCCAACTGATGAAATTCAACAACTGCAACACTCCGTTGTGCATATCGGTTATTAAACAACTTGGACTCCTTCGCCGGCCCCGTTACTTTCACAGAAGTTGCCGTTCTAAGTTTGTTTACTCCCGCTCCCGCTCAGAAAACTCCATTCCGGCCTTTTGGTCTGACGTGCGCAGTGTCGCGTCTCAGACACGTCATCAGAATGCTGCAGCTTTTCCCATTACTGTCAATGGACTTTCCTCGATAAAATCATCCACTGTGCGGGTTAGAAAACGTGGAGTGGATTTCAGTCTTCTTCGGCCAATACAGAGACTCACTGTTACATCTAGTATTAAAATCAAACTCTTTAATTCACAATCTCTCACAAACAAATCATGCCTCATACATGACCACATCCTGGAGAAATGTCTGGACGTTATGTGCCTTACTGAAACCTGGCAACAACCAGATGATTTTTCTGTCCTGAATGAGACCTGTCCCGCCGGTTACAGTTACCTCCAGAAAGCCCGCAGCACTGGTCGTGGTGGTGGTCTGTCTGTCATCTACCGCAGTGATTTGGACTTGT
>VRLP01004891.1:0-43136 GCA_009660295.1 Lophius piscatorius | reverse complement strand
AGAGAGAGAGAGAGAGAGAGAGAGAGAGAGAGAGAGAGAGAGAGAGAGAGAGAGAGAGAGAGAGAGAGAGAGAGAGAGAGAGAGAGAGAGAGAGAGAGAGAGATTTTTTGCCTATGCGTTTCGGCACAGTGGCCTAAATCAGGGCATTCATCAATATTAAACCCTCTGAATTGGTTAGAATTCTTATATAAATATTAAATATAAATATTAACCATTTGCTTTTCAGGATTAGAAGGCTTTAATTGGCACTATACCTCCATTTTTTTTTATGTCTGAAAACCTGTCTTGGGAGCTCAATCCTTCATCCTGCAACAAAGGAGTTACTCAATGCTCAGCTATTTTTCTTCTCTAATGTTAACTTAGTACAGTCAGATGAAAAAATTATAAATTTAATGTATGTCCGTATAGATGTGAATAAAAATACAAACCACAAATAAAACTATATACAGTATGTGAGAGAGATTTTGTTACCCAGTGAAAGACGTCAGATTATGGGTCAGCAAGTATTACCTTGTGCGGGGAGAACTACTGAATGCCTGATCTGCAGTGGTTAACACCTACCAAAATGTTCTAATGAAGACAACTTGCTGGTCCTGATAAATGTGTCAGAACACACATTGCATAACATTTCTGTTTTGTTGGTTAAATGGAAATCTGCATAATATTTTGTAGATGGTTTTAATTTTATGGGATATTTCATTGTGTTTATGCATATACAAAATAATTGTTGTTTTTTTTTGCAATTGGTCAATATTTCAAGAACCTATGAAATGTTAATTTTGATAAAAGGGAAAGCTGGACAGAATTTAGTTTTAGAAGAAATTGACTAAAACCATACCAGCATTGATGGAATACTGCAGATATTCTGTATGTATTATTCAAATAAAGTCCCCACAAACCAGAACTGGAGGAGCGGGTTTGTATAATGAATGAATTTATGAAAGTGGTATCAATGGCTGCATCACTTTTTCATATTTATTATATATTCTTTAAATGTTTTCTCTCTATTCCTTTTATCAATAAGTCTGACAACCCAATACGATGTGAGAAAAGTTGTGCAAAGCAGAATTTACTTTGTGCTGATGTAAAAGCTAGCAAGAGAATGACCTTTTGAGGAAAGCAGACAGAAGCAGATAGAGAAATAAAAGGTCTGCAATGCTGGAGATATCAAGCTCCCCTCTGAAGCTTGATACTTGGTCAATTCCTGGCTGATGCAATTTATCAGATACAATTCAATGTGAAGGTGCAGGAAAAAGGCAGCCGGGCTTTCCTGACTCAGGAACTGTTTGCCATCAGGCAGCTTCTTTCCAGTGTTTACAGAAAGCTGTATAAATTATTTTCAATAACTGGTTTTATCTTACATTATAACCAGGCTTGACAATATATACTTTAAAGATTAACATTGCAGTACGTCCACGTGCACTGGTCACACTTCGGTATATTTGATATCATTTAAGGCAAATTATCTCAAACACATCATGCTACCACATACCAACGGTGCATTGTAATATTAGTTTCAATACATCACTTGTATTCTTAGAATTCCAATATACTGTAGTTTCTATGGAATATTATTATGACTTTTTTTTTCAGTTATCTGTAAATAGCCAGTAGTATATGAATTCTCGTTATAAGGATTATTATTTTTCTAAATATCCTGCATGCCTCTATTCAAATTCTATTAATATAGAATAGAATAATTCTATTCAAACTACGAATATCTAATCCAGTTTATCCATATGAAGCCATTATTTTTGCGGTTCTTCACCCACAAGAAGAAATTGTTTTTGGTTACACTATAATACAGCCCAATCATTCTCAGCGTGAATAATATGAAGTAGTGTCTGCCATTTACACAGACTGCAGATTACAGTGGATGATAAATGCAAGATATGGAATGTGGTTGTAGTCCATTTTCATTCGCTTTTAGAACTTATTTTTGGGCAAAAACAGCATGGTGCTGTATGAGTAGTTCACTCAGCAGACGATGCAGGGGGTTCTTCAAACTGTTCTTTATTATTAAACTGCCGTGAAAAAATGGCTCAGTTAACCCAGAACATAAAAGAGTTTATTTGAATCAACAATAATCTAAGCCAAGACATTGGAAAATCGGCTTTATAGGGTTAGTTTATAGAATGCAGAAGCTTCTCTTTATTGGCATGATACTTATTACTCTGTTCTGCACACAGAATTCTGTATACTTTCATATTATATTACTTTCATTAATTTTATTTAAGACTACATCTCCCATGATAATGAGGATGAATGCTTTAATTTCAAAGACTGTAAAAGCAAATTAATTAAATTCTACACAGTCATAATTATCTGTAATACATCTACTACCTAAAGGGTTCTTCATTATGAGGTCGCTAACATGGAGCACTATGAAATTCTATGATGCCTTTGTTGTAATGGGAAAGAGGAGTTCAATATTTATGTCAGCATTTTATGTACGTATCATACGGTCTTCTCTCTTTGCCGCATTACGACTGCAAAGGAGCCTGTAGACTATTCTGTACTCGTTGCTATGTAGTTGGAATAATAATTGTTATACAAAGCAATTAATTTAGCGAATAATGCCTTTTGACCTTTCAGGACATCCTACATACTATGTGTTTGCTAGACCAACGTATAGTAAAGGCCATATAGGAGTCTGTTGCATTTGAAATATACTGTATGTCCTAATGCTAAACTTACTAAGAGGTGAAAAGAGAAAAAAAAAGAAAGATAGACAACATTACCAGGTGTCTAGGCATAAAACAGTGATAAAATATATATTGAGCGTCTTTGTAAGTGAGAATTGTTGAATTTTGTTTTGTCCATTTAGAGTGTAAAATACAATGTTGTGCTTTTTTAAAATGTCCATTAGTCTGGGGATAATGTTGAAGTTGAATGTTGAAATTTTGGTCATGATTTCAGCTGTCCATTGACAGTTTAATGAGACAGAGCCTGTACAACATTTAAATTTCCAAAACAACTCAGAAAAATTGTATTTAATATACTGAGCAAACTTTGTATGCATTTTAAATTAAAAAAGGGCAATGGAGAGTAAAGATTAATCAAGAGTTTGATTAAATGAACTGCTACAGGATGTTATTAGCAGTTCTTGCTTCTACTTATTTTCCACCATATATTTTATTTAATTTATCAACAACATCACAATTTTTTGGCTACAGCATGCTGTATGCGTAAAATCTCAAATCTGGGATATGAGATTTTGGTCATCTCACCGCACTGTAGTCTATCTAATATCCAAATATCAGTGAATCAAAAATCATGATACAACACATTTTGTGCAAATAGGAATAAAAATAATATGACAATAGAGAAAGTACTAAAACAGGCTGGCAGAATTGCCTTCCATGCCTTCTGTCTCCATAACCAGTCCTCCAATATCAAAACAATTTCAATGTGGTTGGATAAGCTGAACCACATCAAAGGCTGCATCTGCTACCTCATCAGTACCATCACTGTAGTTTAGGTGCAGTGATCCTGGGTCAGTCTATAGAAGAAAGTCCTTGTTTATTTTGTTCATGATTATGACTTTCATCGCTTGTTTTAATTTTTTTCCATTACATCTTTTCTTTCAAGGTCTATGTGGGTAAAAAATTAGTTAATGATCCATGTCATGGAGTTATCGCATTAACGGGAAGGATCTGCGACGTATGCGGCAGCAATGACGATTCCATAATATAAAAATAATTATATCCAATTTCTTGGACATAAAAATAAAACCATATTACGTACTGTGAAAAAATATAAATGATGATGTTTTCTATATCTGAAACTGATATATATATATATATATATATATATATATATATATATATATATATCACACAACCAAATTCTAAAGAAGCTTCTGGCATGCAGTTGCTATGTCATTCTGCGATAGCTCAACTAAATAGCCGTGTAACCTATACTACTCAAATGGCTTAAGCCATCAACACCAAATGGTCATGCAGGAGCTTCATTTGCATACACACAAAGAAACCTTATCTAACGTATACGATTGAAGTGAAACTGGCACTCATATTTAAAAGATTTAATCTTCATTCATTCATTATCAACCGCTTATCCTGTTCAGGGTTGCGGGAGGCTGGAGCCTATCCAAGCTGAAAGGTAGAGGTGGAGTTGTAACCTTCTTGCTGTGAGGCAGCAGCACTATCCACTGCGCCACCGTACCGCCCCAGATTTGTATCTTGTGTAGCTCAATATATTAAAATGACAAAAGGATCAACAAAGTGGTGCGTACGTACACATATTACTTTTAACCCTATTTATGCAGCAAGGAGCTCTCTGTTGACTCAAGAATGCATTGTTCTTCAATATTCACAGTGAAATAAGTAACGTAGTGCACCTTTTGGCCAGTGCAGTTGTTAGCAATATTTGACTGTAAACACTACATTTCGCCGTCATTAAAAAAAAAGAATTCAAACATATAACCATAATGTCCTGAAATAAATATTACCCTCTAATTAAATGTTATTTTTTATGATAACATGCAACCTGAATCGTCAGATGGAGGACCTGAATAATTTTGAAAGGATTTAAATAATTGAGCACAGAACATGACGTCATAAATAAATGGTACCGGGGGAAGATTTGCAGAGAGTGAAGTCAGTAGAATCTATTTACTTGAGTTCTCCAACACTACAGGGTGATAGAGCCTAACAAAGACTGTTCTTGCACCAGGGAATTTAGCATTGATAATTTGGCAAAAAGGAGTGGGCTGAGTTAATCTCTCCAAATGAATAATCCAGCAACCACAAAAACTCTCAGTGCTCTTATACAGGCCCCTGTCTGAGGAAAGAGCTGAAGTGGACAGTTGTAGGCTGGGGGTGTCCTTTTTTTAATGACTTCATTACATATGGAGATAGACATATAGAGCAGTGAGTGTGTTTCCCCATCACAATGTGATGGTTAAATGAGAGTGTTGTGTTTTTTCTGTGTAATTTTGTGTTTTGGAGAAGTAAGGTTTGAATCTTGACGCTGTATGTCTGAAAGTACTGATATATTCCATTTTCCTGAGCTGAGCCCTTGAAGTGAAAGGCACATACTGGACAGAGGACTTCTTTCTGTAGTTCATCGCTGCTGTAGTATTAACATGACTCCTCCTTTAATGCTCCTGCATACCCTCTAGCAAACATTGATAGATTGACTAATCTGTTTCTATGAAAAATCAATAAGACAACCCTTTGAGTACTCTTCAGATTGATGTTCAAGACACTTTAGTCACTATACTGAAAAGTGGCAGGATTTCTTCATTCCGTTAGAAACCCTCATCTTTCATGACTGTGGGTTGAGACAAAGTCACGCCTGAGCACAAGGCTGCTGCTATCGTAAACGACTAAAGGAGAAGGAGGGAAACATTTTTCCTAATATTATAAATATTATTTATCGATTGATTTATTACATGACAGAATCAAGGGCACCTTGCGTATTTATCAGAAGTGCTATAGAAAAAAATGTATGACAGGAGAATGAAGGTGCCATGCTGCCTCCAGGCATCAACGAATACTAAAACCTCTATGGGAATATCACAACACTTTTGAATACTAAAGTCTGTAATATGGTCAGTTTTTCAGATTTTTGCCTTACTGATTTTTATTACCGTGCTATGTCTGTCTGTCTGAAGCCACCTACCACTACAGCATACCTTGCACACTGCACAAATTACCTTGAAACCTCTCGATATATTAATTCATTCATTAATTATCCTTGGCTGCTTATTCAGTTCAGGGTTGCGGGTCTGGAGCCATTCATGATAATTATTGACGCTTTTTTCACATTTTGAACTACAATTTTGTTTTTTGTTTGTTTGTATGTTCTTTTATTTTATTTCCATGGAAACATGAAAACAATGATGAGACTTAATATTGGTTATCTGGTCCAGAGCATATATAGCAAACTGTACATTGTATCTTCACTAAATTTCTCACATGTGAAGCAGATCACGTAGTTTGTCCATTGGTTTTCAATTTCATGCTAGTTTTACATTCTGCTGTTTCCACCGAAACATGATGTTAAACATGAACCTGAACGGTGGTCATCTTATCCAGAGCATATAGGAAACTTTCCATTCTTGCTTCCAATAAAGAAACATAGACTCTTAAGCTCAGAGGAATGGATATGCCATACACTGATGCATCCATTGCACAATTTTTTTCTGCTGATCTCGGGCGGATATGACTATCTATGAATATCTTTGTCTCCCTTCATTTGCATAATGATATACTATTATACTATTACCTTAGCTCTTTGTCATATGCACCCACCATAGCGACATATTTGTTTCTGCAGCATATTCGATCCAAAGAGCACCGATGTTTAAAATGTCTGTGTGTTCTACCCCTCTCCCAACTGCATGGAAAATATGCAATCTGATTGAGTTCCTTCCTCTCCTAGTTTTCCTCATGGCAAGGCGAAGATGCCACTTGTGGCCCCAGTTTCAACTACGATTCTGTTTAGCATACCGAGACATCTGAATATGTGATGTGCCTCTCTCATCCTTTCTCTTCATTCTTCATCCTCCCTTTTGTGTCCTGTTTCCTTTTTCGGCCTGTGGATAATGCATGCTTTCCTTCACTCAGTAACCATATATATACCTGTAATTACTTGCTATACCAAAGGATAAACTGGTCCCATTGCTATGCTGGAGCACTGCAATAAGTGAATGGGTCGAACTCTCCCTTGATTCCATGTATATTCAAATTCTGGATAGGCTTAGCGAGTAGTGCGTTTACTAATTGGGTTAGCATATTTCTCTGACAAAGACAGGCACTTACAAATCAACCTGGTGGGATAAATTGCAAATTAAAAAGGAAAAGAGTGACCTTATTATATACTGCTTCTCCCCCGTGCACACTACCTCACATGCAAGCTTTTTCTATATGTGTCTCAGTGTCCCTTCCTCAAGGCAATAGCTCAGAATCTCAATACTTTGAACAACAGCACATTTGTTAGGTTGAGATATTGGCTGGATATATCAGTGCCACTCAAGGCAACATTTAGCTTAGTGGTGATGTACCTTTACTGTTGGGTGTGTAAATGTGTTTGTGTGTTTGTCAGCGGCACATTTGCTATTGAATAAGGCTCTTTCTGCTTGCTCTGTCTGTTATCTGTTAAGTACAGAAATCAAACCAAGGAGCTGCATTGTATCTGGAATCCTACTTTTTCTACCTTTCTTATGTTTGCAGGTTAATACAGGTAATCCATATGCTCTGGCCATTTTATTACCTGGTTTAATTTATTTTATCCAAGCATATTGTTATTTGTATAGAGCCAAATGATAAAATCATTCTTATTCAAGTTCCAGTCTCGACCATTCACTATTTCACAGAGACCCATTGTTCCCACATGAGCAGCACTTGGTGACAGGGTTGAAGAAAAAGGCTTTTTAACCGAAAGAAACTTGGCCGCCAGTTGAGTGTTCATTTGGATTGAGAACGAGAGAGAGCGAGAGAGATACACATAGATGTATAGTGAAAACAATAATAATAACAGCTAACCTTATAGAAATATTATACAAAAAATATTAGTATATATAATTATAACAGTTGCAGTCGGCATCATGCCCACTGCAACTGTTATGTTAATTACTGTTTGATCTAGCTTCCACCAAGATCAATGGGAAATTGCCTTGGTGGAAGGAAGTACAAATACTCTGGGAAGGAAATTTAGCTAGTAACATGCATCAAGGGTGCATGAATATATGGAAGAGGAGAAATATGCTCATTACGTAATGGGAAGTTCCTCAGCAGTATAGGTCCATCAGCATAACAAGTGGTTAGTCTAAGCCAACCTAACTTAACATTAAGTGCACTCTTAAATGTAGGGAGGGGGTATACCACCTGGACTGACTGAGGCTGGAAGGCTGATTCCACGGTAGAAGCACCTGATAGCTGAAGCCTGAGGCGCCCATTCAACATTTTGAAGAAAGGGGAATTCTAAATTATATTCAAGATTTTAGAGGGATGCTGTTATTGATCACTACAAGACAATATACTGTGGGGCTGGGCGCTCAATCGTGAAATAATTCAATCTCAATTCAGACAATGTCATTTCTGAAGTACAGCCATTTTTCAGCATTTTATACCAAAACATAAGCTGCAGCAAAACTTGCTAGCTTAGCTGCTGCTTATGTTATGTCGAGCAAGGCCTGGCCCTTTAAGAGCTTGGCTTAATGGGTATTGGGCACAGATATATGCACCTAGATGCAGCCTTGACTGCTACTTGACCTCACAGCCGCCGCCATATTGGAACAGTGAGCAGTGCCTCCTGATCTGCCCGTAATGCATCGCTCGGTCTCTCCACATTAAAATCATCATAACTTGCTGAATTTTCCACCGATTTTCCAGCGGTTTGGTTTGTTGCAAATGCCAGAACTGTATTTATGATAAAAGGAACTTAGTTAAGTTAAGAAATCCTGTTTTTATTACCAAAAATGCTCTAATGGAGACAGTAACAGTTCTATAAAAAAAATCTCACAGCAAGAGGAATCTCAAGGAATCTCACAGCAAGAGGTTGAGTTTATCATCAGGACGATGAAACCCTCCACCTGTGTCCTCAACCCCTTTCCTACAGCCCTAGTGAAAACTAACATCTCTTCCATCAGTCCCCTGATCACTGCTGTAATAAACCAATCCTTTCAGGCTGGCTTTGTTCCATCTGCCCTAAAAGCCACCATAATCAGACCACTCCTCAAAAAACCTACTCTCGATCCAGAAGTTTTTGCTAATTACAGGCCCATTTCCAAACTCCCATTCCTCTCCAAAGTTCTGGAAAAAGTAGTTGCTGCCAACCTCCAGGACCACCTCAAATACAACAACCTCTTTGAAACATTTCAGTCTGGTTTCAGCTCCGCCCACAGCACAGAAACAGCTCTGCTTAGAGTCACAAATGACGTCAGATGGCAGCAGATACTGGTTCACCTTCCCTCCTGATTCTCCTTGATTTGTCTTCTGCCTTCAACACAGTTGACCATGGAATACTCCTACGCCACCTACATCACACCATTGGACTCACTGCCACCGCCCTAAACTGGTTTCAATCCTACTTCACCGACAGAACAGAATACATTCATTTTGGAAGTTCAAGGTCCCGGACACACACCGTTACATGTGGGGTCCCCCAGGGATCAGTCCTCGGCCCCATTCTCTTCATACTGAACATGCTCCCCCTTGGCCATGTCATCAGTCAATATGGACTCCATTGCTACGCTGATGACACGCACATCAACATAAAAACTGACACATGTTCCTCCGCAGCCTCTCCATCCTCATCATCATCTCCCCTGTCAACTCTCCACGCTTGTCTGGAAGAGATAAAGGTGTGGATGAAAAACAACTTTCTCCAGTTGAACAGCTCCAAAACCAAAGCAATTTTAATTGACACCCCACATCAGACCCAGTCTTCCTCCATAACCAGTATTACCTTCTCTGGTCACGACATTCCCCTATCTTCATCAGTCACCAACCTCGGCGTAAGATTCGACCCTCAACTCACTTTTGAATCCCACATAAAACACATCTGCAAGATCTCCTTTCACCATCTCAGAAATATTTCCAAACCCCGTTCTTTACTCACCTTGAGTGATGATGAAAAGCTGTTCAACGCGTTTGTCTCCTCCACACTGGATTACTGTAACGCAGTTCTCATCGGGACCCCTGATAAAAGACTACAGTATGTTTAAAACAGTGCTGCAAGGATCCTGATGAGAGTTCGTAAACACGAACACATCACCCCCGTTCTTCATTCCCTTCATTGGCTTCCCATCTCCACCAGGATTGATTATAAGATCTCTCTCCTCACTCACCAGTGGATCCATAGCAATGCACCCCCCTACCTAAAAGAACTACTCACCCCACTGACCTCAACACGATCCCTCCGTTCTACCCACTCATACCGCCTCCTCCTTCCCCTGACTAACCTCAGCACCATGGGTGATCGGCCCTTTCGTTCTGCTGCCCCACGTCTGTGGAATGCCCTCCCTGACCATCTGAGGGCTCCACAGACGACTGACACTTTAAAAAAAAGACTTAAAACTTTCCTTTTTATCAGAAATTATAACTTTTAATTAACATTGCTGCTTTTTGGTCATGTTTTTATATAGTTATTATTATATTTTTTAGCGATGTTTTTATCTGCTTTTACTTTGTAGCACTTTGAGATTTGATCCAAATGTAAAGTGCGTTATAAATTAAATGTATTATTATTATTATTATTATTATAATGTGTACAAATTAAATGTCTAAATTACTTGAATTCTTTCTTCTTTCTTTATTTTTTTTCTTTATAAATTTCGAAATAAATAATATATTCTCTCATAATTGAATGCAGGAAGTGTGCAGAAGGGCTGTCCGGATTTAACCCTTTAGATCCCACGTACATCTATCGAGCTGTATACAAGACAGTATACTTTGACAGATCTGTATACAAGAAAGTATACTGTGACAGAGCTGTATACAAGAAAGTATACTGTGACAGAGCTGTATACATGACAGTATACTTTGACAGATCTGTATACATGACAGTATACTGTGACAGAGCTGTATACATGAAAGTGTACTGTGATAGAGCTGTATACATGACAGTATACTGTGATAGAGCTGTATACATGACAGTATACTGTGATAGAGCTGCAGACAAGGCTGTATATTATGACAGAAGCGTATACATTTGCCTTTATGGTAGTATTAGCCAGGCATCAGAAGAGATAGTTTCCTCAAGAGATAGTTTCCTCAGATACATTTCTCAAGTTACTTTTCCAGGAAACTTTATTGTTGCATAAGGCCTTGCATGTACACCTCAGTGTGAAAGAAAATTAGATTTCAGCTTAGCAGAAGCTTCCCACTACTCTGTTTTCCAAAACCACTCATCTGAAGCCAATCCTCTATTGCCAATATTGACTCACCAACTGTGCCGATAGTGGCTAGAGACCAAGCTGTCACCGTTGGAAAAAATCAGGGCAGTTCACAACATAGTACGTCCAGTAGGAAAAAAACTACTACTTTCAGTCTGTTTGAAGTCTAAGTATTACTGTGATTGGAAAAATAAGCAGATTGCATGAAATCCCCAGTTGAGTACAAAAAAATAAAATACATTGTGAATGACCTCTAATATACAACCTGCTGTTTTGCTTTTTTAACTTTCGCTGCCCTACAGTGAGTGTTAGGTAGAGAAAACAAGTTTAGCAGGGGTTATTATTTAAATAAAAACTAAAAGAAAGACACTTATGTGGTGAGTGTGTTTAATGGTGAATGAGAAACACTATATAATCTGTTAGTGCCTTTTTGATTCCTCACTTAGCTCTCGGACTCAAGCTTAATAATCTAATAATCTTGAGTTATCTTCATATCAGCGTAATACCTCAAATATTACATTAAAATTGGTAGTTTACATATTAGAATACCGAAATTCTTCAAACCTTATGTTCCGAACATTCCCTTTTGTTTCAAGGTAATACTGTACAAATTGTACTTTTAATCTTGTGAGCTCTTACCTGAAACATTTGTGGTAGTTTCTGTGTAATAATCATGAATCAGTACTGCAAAATGTAAAACAACCTGTTTCTATTTATTTTCATGGTGATATTAGATCAAACCAAACATGCACAGAGGTGCAGATATTACCTGGGAACACGAGTGGTAGTTTCTGCGTAATAACCATGAATCAGTGCTGCAAAATACAAAATAATAATAATAATAATAATAATAATAATAATAATAATAATTCATTTAATTTATGATGCAATTTACATTTGGATCAAATCTCAAAGTGCTAAAAAATCTAAATCTAAATCTAATCTAGTGCTTAAATAACCTGTTTCTATTTATTTTCATGGTAATATTAGATTAAACCAAACATCCAGAGGTGCAGAGATTACCTTTACCATTAAAGTTAGAGATTAAATTTCCAATATATGTCATACCACATGGACCTACATGTTGAAGTTACAAATTGGCAGCATTGGGTGGAAAAAAACAACAATTTTGAATATCATCCAACAAAAAAATAACAAACTTCAACAGAACAGCAACAGTGGATTACACAAGAATCTAAAAAATTTTCAGTGGATCTGGGGTTAAGCTTTTTCAAAGAACAGTCTCAGCACATTATTATTCTCCATACTGTATAAAGTGCAGTATATAATAAGTGATTTTTCCACTAGAGTTTAACATTACATTGCAGAATACTGCATCCAGCCAGTACAAGAGTTTCAAAAACCACTGAAATATTTTGAATACGAATATGGATAATGTAAAAGGGTTAATATGTTTTTTCAAGCCTGAATACACCTACCCCATTTATAATTTAATCTATTTTTCAACAAATACTCATGTTCCAAAATTCACCAAAATCCTATTAAATTTGTAGACAATTTTTTAGTTTGTTCTCTAACAAACAAACTATATCTATAACTATATCTTATGCAGATAGGACGATCTGAATAAATTTAGTTTTTAAATGACTCATTTAAATTCATTCACTTTCATCAATTTTATCTGGCCTTCAAAAGATACAAGGAATTACAAAAAATTACAAAAAAGAATTTTCAAAATGAAAAATATCGTCCAACGCTTACATCTGTCAATGTTTACCTGAAGGTCACATCAGAAGTGTAAGAATGGAGATGGAAGGTTATGAGTCGAGTAAGAAGCACCTGAAAAAGGAACTTCTGGCACCATCCTTTGGGGAGTTTAAATGCTTGTATGTCTCAAAAGTAGACTCGGAACATAGTGGCAGGGAGACGAATGACCCTCAGTGCTCTCAATAATTATCACTGCTGCATATGCACACACACTTAGATTCTGGTTCTGAGTACAGAGAGGCACAGCTCAGCCACACTTATTGGAAGGAAGCTACACACATTTAAAAGTCCATCTTAATTTCTCAAGACCCATAGTCAGTAAATGAGGACATTGCACTTATGTTAATAGGTTTGTTCCACAGAAAAGCCACTTGTATCAACCAAAAGTTCATACCCAAATCTTGCTTTATTCTTAGACCATTTCCTTTCTTTTTCTGTCGGAGCATTACAACATTATTTCTGAGATCGGGTGTCAATAAAGTTATTTGCTTTCCAGCTAATTTACTGAAGATACAACAAATTTTGTATAAACTGAGGTCCTTCCAGGACAACATAGTTTCCGAGGATAGTAGTCATGTAATTTCACCTTTATGTCTTGCACATATTTTATCATTTCATGTATCCTGCGTATTTGAAATATTTTAATCTTTTTCATATCTGAGAGTCAAATAATAAAACTAGGGTATTGCTCAACTTAAATGTATAAACCACTGTATTTTACCTATGCCTATACAAGTTTATATGAGCAAAGAAATCTTATGTTATGTTAATTTTCCTTCTATCATCTGCCAAATTTTTAATCAAAGCCAGGCAATCTTCTCAAAAACACAGAATTGTGTTAAGTTCTGAGGGAGATAAGTTATCATTCTATATACGATAAATATTGAGTAATTTTAAACTGATTATCCCTCTGGTTCATGTGGAAATTATCGCATCAAGTGGCTTTCCAAACATATCTTGATTACAAATATTTGACAAATCTAATTAAATTCACTGACACAAGGCAGCATCATATCCGTAGTGCCAGGCCAGTTTCTGAACTCCATCTTCTAGTCTGGTCAGCCTGCAGACAGCCAGGCGGCAGACTCTGCTCCAGCCCCAAGAGAGGCTTCCATCCTGCTTCGTCTGCTCTTTTCTCCCGGCATACATCTATTCTGCCTAGTCGGCCTGTCGAAACCCCTACCCTCACCCTCCCTCTTCCACCGCTCCACTTGGCTTGTGAAGGTGAGCCAGTCCCCAGAGGCACTACTGTACAGATTTCATTGCTACCTCATTGAATGGAGGAATGCCCTTATAAAGAGTGGCTGGGCTGTTCCTCATTAATTTTCTTTCCCATCCTTTTGTTTAGTTATTTTGGTCCTTATCCAAGGCACTCAACCCTGGATGTCAGCCTTATTTAGACTCTGTCTTGCTGTCAAGTCAGCTCACCTTGACCATGTGTTTGGGGGACACACACTGCCACGATAGCAGATGAAGAGCACGGTTGACAAAAAGAAAGCACCCTCTGAGGCTTTAGGCCGGTTTGGCGACAGCTGTCAGCGAGTTGCTTGTCCTTAAAAGCTCCTTTATGAGCAGAACGAGTGAAGCAACTGTGACTATGGCATGACTAATGCTTCTGTCTTGCTCTAATGAGACTATACCTCTCATGGATGCATCAAGTCATTTTCCATACATTGTGTCTATCTGCAGTTGTTTGAGGTGTGTCTTTCTGGGGTTTGATGAAACCATCGTCTATATCAACCAACAGCCCTTGTTGGTTAAAATGACAAACCTCCTTTCAAACAATTGTAAAAGACACTCTTTGCTAGCATTCAACATCTACAATTCTTACATCACTTTTACAGTTTGTTTGTAGTAAAATTTTATTTGGTATGCTTTGTGTTTTGTTTAAGCAGAAATCTGAGCATCTCATATGCTCACATTTCTGCTTACTATTGCAGTAATGATGCTCACTTAGCCTGAATATATGGAGATAAAATGTCAGTCAATTTCCAAAATGAGCATTATCTGCACATTCGCTTGTGTATGCCAGGGTATACCTTGGTGAGTGTCACCTGGTAATCCTGCTGCTGAAGGTGAACTCCCTTTCTCTTTGTGCTCATGCAGGTTTTTGGAGATTATTATCACTTCAGGCATCAAGCTGTGGAGAGGCGGGCCTTGTCTGGTCACAGGGGGATGCACATCAGACTGCAAAAAGAACCACAGGTAAGATTGATGTCAGCTTTCACACAGCTTATCAAAGCAGTCAGTGTTGCAACAAACGGCCTAAGTAGAGGTCGGATTACACAGAGTGTGTGGATCACAAGAGAGCAGGATGCCAGCCTCGATGACAACTTGTCAAGCTCTCTACTCTTTTCAGTCCACAGCTGCACTTCCATCCGCTGCTCTTCACCATATGCAAGGTACTAGTTACCTTTAATTATGTCTAATAAATGTTTCTGAACAACACAACTGGGAGTGTCTCGTGTTTGCTTTTTCAGTCTTGTTAAAGCTTTAATGGCCCTGAAATGTTAACTTCAGAAAATCGATATTAAACCTCGTAACTAACCAACTTCCATATTGCCAGGCATATATGAGTACTGTTTCTATACAGGAGAAAGATCTCTCAGAAAAACATCGATTTTATTTCAGATGTAGTAAGAATAGTGAGTTCACTTAAATGGGGGAGAGAACAATTTGAATTTAAGATAGGAGGCTATCAGCAAAGAGTTACACTGTCTTCAAATTTGGGAAAAATTGGCATTTTCATAGAGATTTACCTCATAGACTGGGGTTTTGATAATGACTATAATTGAAGCCACAGTAGTGGGTTTAGGAAGCTATAAAGAACTCAGGAATCAACTCATGAATAGGAAGGAGGAACAATTTTTTTCTTTTGAAAGTAAACATAATGAGGTTCATGCTCTGGCTGTGGGAAAAGATTTGGTAAATATTTGTTATACTGATTGAGCACACAAAACTTGTTGGTGTGTTTGTATGGGTGTGAGTGTGTTTGTTTTTTGTTTTTGTAAGCGGGCAAAGCTGAATATGTTTTGTAGGGATTTCATTGAAATTTTGCAGAAACACGTACATATGGATTGTGTACTTCACCAATTGGGATTAACAATTCCCGCAAGATGTTTTGAAAAGTAAAAAGTAAAGCCTGCATTATTGAAGGTAGATTATTTGATTTACTTATTTTTATCCATTATTATTTACTTGACTTTTATTGATTATGATATGCTTTACCTTCCTTAATTTTTTCTTGTTTTGTGGCGGTGGGCTTTTTTGGTTTCACTTTTGTTATGTGAAGCACCGTGGGCTGAATAATTTTTTGGCACTGCTATATAAATAGTTTGATATGAGTTTTGCTAGAGTGCCAATTTCCTTTACACTGTACATGCCACTGTGATACCAAATAAGAAGGAGATCATTTAAAATTTATATTGGGAGACTCACTGTGGACCCATAGAGATAAAGATGTTTCTACTATGAAGACATTTTTGAGAGAGGACTCATAGGTTCATCTTAGTCTGTAGTCAAAGTCACCACAGTGCTTTGACACCATGGATATTCAGCACATCAGCAGTTACCTAAAGAGCATTTGTCCATAAGTTACCCATCCACCCACACAACCATAATCATATCAAACCTAAAGCAAACCATAATCATTGCCAAGAAATATTGCAGCATGCATGTGTGCGTGGGTTTTTGTTTACAAACGTTTAAATAATGTGCATTTGTAAATTCACATATGTGTGAATAACCAAATGATCCCAGGGAAAGGGGGAAAGACTACGAAGAGGAAATGCTTCACTTTATTCTAAGAAAACCTATTTTTATAAGCCATGCAAACACAGAAATTCGTTCTGAATTTGTTATTCCTAAATCTTCAGTTCCTTATTTTAGTGCAGCAGTGATTACTCATAGTCATCTGGCTGCTGTCACTCACATTTACCCTCATCTCTTGTCATCTGCTTCGTGTTGTTGAAATACTGTTCATTACCATTCAATATCAGTAACTACAAAGTGGTGACACCTCATTGGCAGCTGGAGAAGCTTTAACTGCTTCAAAAAGGTTGTTTTTTTTTTCATTTCTTTCCACACACCCTATCACTGAGGGTAAGATTAGTTTTGTTCTGGGGTGGCTGCTGTTGATTTGAACAAACTACCATGTTAGAAGCAAGTCAGATAGAAATAAGTGGTTGCCAGTGATACTGCTGTTTTCTAGATGTGCATGAATGTATTGAAAATATTTTGAATATTTCAATGCTGCTCTTTTTTAAACTAATTTAAGTTCCCAGTTACACATGGAGCCCCTGAGACCACCACATCACAGTGGTAGTGAGGAGCCCCGTCTGTGATGAACCTGAGGCAGCTGCATTTTGGAAAGACCTCATCCCACAGTACATTTAGCTCTCTCCCTTCTTCCCTCCAAGGTGATACTGAGTTAAACTAAGGATTAAAGGTTAAGATGTGTCTTCTATTGCACTAGAAAAAGTTCTTACTGTTTCCACACTGAGCCAATCCAACCTAAAGCTTATGTGTTCCTATTAATAATTACATATTCATATTAAAAAGCTACAGGAGGCTAAAATGCTATTATTATATTAATATTCTGGCCTATTTTCAGTAGCAGATTTAGGGCACCCCTTGTCTCAGGTTTCCTACTTGCACTACCCATACTTTGGATACAATTGGATACAAGTCTGGTATTGTAGTGATTGTGACTATGCTGTGGTGTAGAAAGATCCATCTGGGAGAGTATCAACAGATTGAGCCGTGTTACTCCACCGTCGTTCCTGACTTGATGCCTTGCTTTGACGATGATAACATCTCCTCCCAAGAGGCTTTTTCTATATTCAACAAGTTTGCTTTGCTAGTTTTGTCTCTTAACCCCAGGTTAGGATTTGCCATGGCAGTGTTACATTGATTTGCGGTCCTCCAAGATTTGAGTCTGTTTTCATTTTTCTCCCACTGAGCTGTGGGACCCTAATTTTTTTTTCAATATGAATGAGGGAACTGACATTTTCACCGCAACGCCTCATTGAATGAAGGCTATTACGGCACAACCTATGTCGTATTGACTCAAAACAAACTGCATAGCCCATATTCATCATAATTTGTAGCTCACTGATGACTTTTTAGTAGTCCCTTGGCTCCGCTGGAGATATATAATTAGGAGGAATAAGATATGGCTGATTTAAGATCGGGAAAGACACTTTGTCACTTGTGGGATTTGTTTATAACGGCATAAAATTTAATGTCACCAGACTTGTCTTTTGCATCTATTACTTTCTCTTTTGGGAAAACGGGAATATAGATCATGACAATTTCTTCATCCGTGTCACAGAGCTACAAACAATACCAGCATAGCTTCTGCTTAGTCGACAAGCTAAGCCCCCAGGATATTGTGCAAAAATGAAGCATATGGTTTATTACTATAAGTGGGTGATGAGCCATGGGCATACAAAGGCCACTTTATGGGCTCATGAATGCGTCTTTTTGTGGTTGTGTTTGGTTACTTTTTCTTGTACCATACCTCAGGGTGGTATTTATACTGAGCCTCTGCTTATATAACTATCCATCACTGATTTTGTCTTCAGAAAGACGTTGGTTTGACCTTTTACCTTTGAGTCTCAAGGAGAGGGTTAAATTAACCACTGTTAGTATATGATATTACATTCTCTGTTTTAGATGACTTCATATAATTAAGGAGCTAGTTGAATGTGCTGACATCTAATCATTTGCATTAATTGGCTGAATTAATGCAGCCCTACATATCCACATCATCATCATCTTCTTAAAGCATGAGTTGGGGTTCTCTTCTTCTATAGTAATGTGGTGAACAGTGGACAGCTATAAAAGCAGGTCAGCCATGTACAGTTGTTAATAAATAAATAAATGGAATAATCATAAGCTGTGGCTGTGTCAGCAAATCTCAGCAAAGGATTGGAAAGTATATTTATTTATTAATTCTTCTACATTTACCCCAGAAGGCAAGTGTATCTACTATTTTATACTTAATCTATGCAGATTCCCTCTGCTAAAATATTATTATGTCCAGACATTATTTTCAAGCGTTTCTCCAAAATAAACAATAACAACAACAGGAGATTTTTTTTATTTTTCAATCGTTTTGCTAAAGCGTTGGAAATTTGATGCACTTTCAAGTGCTGCCACAGACTAATCTGATGTGGTATGTTTTTAAGAGCAGCTAATGACAGGTATGTTAAAGAAAATACAACTGTTGTTATATTTGGATGAGGGAAATTTATATGTGACCCTTAGTTCTAGGAGTGCAACTAAGCCTCAACTCTTTTTTTGGTTGTTTTTTTTAATCATCCAATATTTATCTACTGTGTGTTTAAATATCTCACCATAAATGAAGACATAGCAATGTGTATCATTTTTACTTCTGGCTGAGCAAAGAATTTGTAAAAATATAATGATAATATCACATTATAACAATTATGAAAAAGTCTCTCACTTAAACTTCCAGTTGGACCGACACTAAATAGTTTCCTCTTGTGCATCTTTTTTTTGCTGTGCCACTCTCATCTGTTTCATTCAGAAGCAAAATAATAAAATTACATTTTCAATGTGTGATATTAGCAATTACTGCCAACCCACTTCCAATCCGTGCATCAATAAGCAGCCTGGAGGACTTCAAAGACCTCCACTCTAGCAGGCTGTATAGTAGCCACTTCGCCTCCACATCTCAGGAATAAAATAAATTGGATTTGTTTCCCATCTCTGCCTCTCTTTCTCTTTATTACTTTTTTAGCACAGCTGGGGCCATGTTTTTGCACATCCACACTCCGTGGGACACAGCAACCCTGTCTGGAATTAGAACATGAGTAATGACAAAAACCCATGTGACAACTATTTTGTGTGTGTGTGTGTGTGTGCGTGTGTGTTTGTGTGCCAACACCAGGTCCTGTGGGCCGGACAGCAGGTGGTGAAAAAGAGGAAGAAGAGGGATGTCTATGAAGACCCAACAGACCCTGATTTCCGGAAGCAGTGGTACCTGGTGTGTGTATTACCCTGTCGTTCAAACGTTCAGTATAAATGTGTCATCATTACAATAAAATACGGTGTAAAGGCTTAAGTAAGATTCTGTCATTAGAATGTAGAATTGATCTTCTGTCCGAGGGACTGAATAATTCTGATTTGTGAACAGTGAAGAACTGTGAACTCAGTTCAGTTTATGCAAATCAATGATTTGTTATTAAACGTTTAGAGTCCTCTTTCAGCCCCCATCTAAACGTTCCAGCACTCAACGTATTCAGTTCTAAAGAAACTTGAGTGGTAAGCCGATTCAAAGATGTTTTCATCATTGCAGGGGCAGAAGTTATTGTTTTCCTTATTAAGAGGTGCCAAAAATGTATAAATTGAATAGCTCTCCTTTAGAATAACATTTAAGGCCGTGGTAATGTACGTTCTGCCACTGTAACACAAGTTTTCCTGAGCAAGATGTTCAGTACAATGTATCCAGGGACGCTGACCCAGAGCTCTCTGAACAGATTAACTTCTATGTTGCATCACCTTGAAACACAGGTCCAAAATGGTCCTGGCTCTGTTTCTGTGTCGTTATTCTCTCTTCTGTCTTCTGTCACTGCAGTAGACTGGTGACAGCATTAATAATCCCAATCAGAAATCAGAAATGAAACCACCTCATTCATTCAAAGGACCTCTGATCCTCTGTCTCAGACCCGTCTCCCATTTCTCTCTATCCTTCAAAGCTCTGAATTGGAAACTTAACAAATAAGCTTTAGCTGAAGGTATATCCCTCCTTGCTGAACTTTTGTCCTGTTAGGGAAACCCTTATATTGCATGTCCAGGGTTTTTATATTTGTTTATTTAGTATAAGTTGAGGGTTGCCCATCCCAAAGAAAATTTTATATAATTTATGTATCTGGGTTTCCTGGTACAGGAGATCAAGAACTGTGGAGAAAACAGTATTGTCAGGAAATTGAGTAGCACAGAGGTGTCTGTCTATGATGGTTTCCATTCTTCCATCTACTTCTATCTCTTTCATCTCCGGTACTGACTTCCCTTCATGCCGCTCACTGAACAAATTTTCTGTTCTTCTCTCAAATCACACTTCACAGTTCAGTATCCCCATTTACTCTCTCCCGTCACTTCAAAATCTACAGACAGCTGCTTCTTTTCTGAGTGCGGCAAATGTTCTCACTAAGATTTCTGACCTGCAAAAGATTGTCCGTCTTCTGCCTGACAGCATATCTAGAGCGGTCTGACTGCAGCAGGCAGCTTAACCTGGGCAGGCAAACATGTTGGGTTGATGCATTGAAATACAATTAAAGTCATAAATCAACTCAGATCTTCCCTTTTATGTCTTCTGTATTTTTGCTTCAAGCGATTCTGCTTCATTTTCATAAGATTGTTTTGCAATGACTGAGAACAACTTGCAGATGCTTTAAGATGTCCTCAGGCCAAAGAACCTTTCTGATGATTTGAGGCTTCGATCATAGTAGACTGACAGTTGATCAAAAGTCTTATATCTTCCAGTCCACCCCAGCACATCAAGACCTGAATACCAAAGTAGCCTGGGCTCAAGGTTACACAGGAAGAGGTGTCGTGGTGACGATCCTTGACGATGGCATTGAGAAAGATCATCCTGACCTCATCAGCAATTATGTAAGCCAAAATTACAACGAACAGCAATTACAGGTTCAGAAAAACTGCACCAAAGCTAAGTGAGGTCTTGAAGAGCAAGTTAGAATGACATGATGAATGCTGACCTTCATTGTTTCCCTTTTAGGACCCTGAAGCCAGCTATGATGTTAATGATGGAGATGCTGACCCCCAACCTCGATACACACAGCGAAATGAGAACAGGTAATTTTTCTTAAGTAGCAATCTGACAGCACGAAAATGTTTCAGTTATAGCTGTCAAAGTTGATGTAAGCTGCAAGATGCAAACAGCATTAATGTCACTGCAGAAGAAGGATGGTATTTTGAGGATCTTAGTGATTTGAAATATTATCTGTTAGTCATTACTATTTATTTCACTTAAATATTAATTCTTTTTTTTTAAATAGATCTTTTATTGCATTTCACATATTTTTATATTTATTTATAGAAATATGTGTAGTGTCTTGTTGTTTTGATGTTTTTTGTCTATTTGTGATGTGTTTCATTTCTTTGTCATCATCTCTTTTCTTAATAAGACATCTTTTATTTTGTTGTTTTAGTCTCACAATTATATGCACTGGTCTCAGCATCTTTTATTTTAACTTTTTCTTTTTCATTAATTGCTTGAAAAGCTGCTTGAATAGCAGGGATTTTGTTTGGAAAGTATGCTCTTTAAATAAATAGAAGAGTTCATTGATTGATTTAGTGTTTAAAGTTATTCTTTTTTCTGATACTTAACCATAGTCCACAGTAAATTTTAGCTGACAGGGAGGGAAATGTCTCAGACAGCTGAGTCTGTATGGCTGTTCGCACAGCATTTTGGAACCAATTACGTAATAATGAAAACACTGGCACCACTATTTTTTAAAGACTGTTCCTTTTTGTCTCAGTACACAACCAAACACTATTCCCATTTCTCCAAACACCGTAGTTTGCTGCTTAAGTCCAATCCCCCAGGAGCAGATAAAAGAGCACTTCCTTCCTCTTAAATTCACAGCAGGATTTGCCTGAAATCTTTTTCTTTTCGGGGATGGTTTAATTCATTTTGTTTCTGGTTCAAAGCGTAGCATTCTCCTGTAGTTGGTCAAAGGGAGAGGCTAAATGAAGTTAATAGGCTTTCCTGAGATTGTGGAAACTCCTGGGTGAGGCTTAAATCATTTCTCTGCAGTTTTTCTAATTTCAACTTTAACATGGTTTATTTCTTTTGACTGCCTCTGCTATACAGTTAGCATTTATTTGAATGCCCTCATATGAATGTGATCTATAACATCTATGCTCTAGAGTGTATACCTTTCATTGAAAGAGAGTCATGTCAGCAGGTTTTTGAGCAGGAGTCTTGTTTCTTGCTCATGCATAAAGCCAGAGCAGCCATACAGCGCAACCTCAACCCCATATGTCAGTGTAAAGTAGAGAAGAGGGGAAAAAAAGAAATGTGCATTTTAATCATAAATAAGCCTGGCAGGGTCTCAATTTATCATATCTTCAGTGACTTGACCCTGAAAACTCAGTGCCCAGTGATTGTGTTTTCCCAGAGGACCACACAGGCGATACTTAAGCCCTGGAGATAAAGGAGACATTTGACTCTTGGAGTTTGGCGGAGGAAAACAAGTTCTGTGTAACGACAGACAATGGATCCAACGTTGTTAGAGCAGCCTCCCTTAACAACTCGACATTACTGCTTTGTTTTTGGACCATGCTAAGTCTGGCTGTTATAGGTATTAATGTATTTTTACCTTTTCTCCTATCTCTTAAAAACTATGCCATATTATGCCATAGCTAATTGGTACAATTTTTATTTTTTAATTAATAATAGATGTATTAAGAAGGATCTACTAAGAGTATTTCAAAGTTGATGTTTTGGTTGTAGAGCACCATCATGATTTTTGTTTTCTCTTACAACATATTTTGTTGGTTTTGTTTTTCTCGTGTATAAGGTGGATAGATACAATTAAATAGAAAAAAAAATCATTTGGAGACCATTTCAATCCCAATTCTGAGCAAAAATAATCAGAATTAAGCTTAAGTTAAGGTTAAGTGAATAAGCTCGGATTCAGCTCAGTAGGTAGAACAGTGTCTGGCATTGGAGGATCGTAAGGTAGCTGTTTCAAGCCCAAGCTAGTCTAAATGTTATTTGGTCCTTGAGCAAGACACTGAACCCAAAATGCTCCCTGCAAGCTTCACAGGAGCTGCCCACTGCTCCCTTAGGGCTGGGTCAAATGCAGAGAACTAAATTATTATTATTATTATCATTTTATCCAGAACCGCCCACCTCTAAAACTAATTCTACACAAAAACACTCACAAATCCCCATTAATACACAGTGTGCACAGGTCTGTGCACGCACACAATGTTCATTGTCAGTGGAATTGCGTAAGCAATTATCTTGGATTACATAAATGTATTGGCAAGAAATGAAAAGGTGGGGTATATCTGTCTCTGTCTATGTGTACAAGCATAGAGATTTGGTGTTTTGAGTGACCTGTGGGCAAATAATGATGTATGTAAATCACCTCTGACTCATACAGGCTGACAGTTTATTAATACTCGTAATCCACTCATAATAAAATTATATGAATATATTCATAGGACAACATAAAGAAAAAGAGAGTTGGGGCATTTTCCATATCTGGCAAGGCTAGTTAATTTGTACTGATGATAGGCGGATTTTTGAATTCTTATCTCTGGGTCTTCCATAGAGATCTACTGATCTGATAGATGTCACATATTTGTCTCGTATTGTTGACATATATGTGGATGATGTCCAAAGCTGGCTGAAGCGTGACCAGCATGTGATCATTTTTGCTTCATAGTGAAGTCTTTGTTTCTCTTAATTTCCTCCACTTTGACTCCGTTATATCTCTTGTTTAGGATGTGGATAGAACCGATCTTGACAGGATTGATTTCAGCTCCTGCTCTCAGCAATTTTAGAAAAGCACATCTATTTCTGAAATTCAAAATGATAAATATGACTGAGCCGTCTTAACAATAACATTATGTATATCAACATAGGAAACCAAATTATTTAAACATGTCAAACAAAAAGTTAAAGTTTTTTTAGTTTTCAAATCATGAATTGTTGTTATTGATAATATAATCTGCTATCGACCCTTTGGGTGTTAATAAATAACAAGGACGTGTTTTGTGGGCAGAGCCAGTGTGGAGGCAGAAAGAGACAGCTCTGCATTAGCAGTAACATTAGGAAGAACAAATACAAACTGGAATATGGATCACCTGGACTCATTCTCTGATTATTTCAAGAGTTTCAGGAGACATGTTGTTTTACAATATTAAGATAATTCTAGTAACAGGGTGAGATTTCCTGACCCGTACTCACTGTCGGCTCAGGCGGTCAATGAA
The DNA here is from genome assembly GCA_009660295.1 of Lophius piscatorius. Taxonomy (NCBI): domain Eukaryota; kingdom Metazoa; phylum Chordata; class Actinopteri; order Lophiiformes; family Lophiidae; genus Lophius; species Lophius piscatorius. Next base: position 18,550 of record VRLP01004891.1, on the reverse strand, counting down.
CGACAGTGGTCCGACATCTCTGTATACCTTGTGTAAAAACCAAGGTATCTTTCATCTATATGAAAGAAAAACTTCAGGCATACAAATCTCTTGATGCTTACAATTGTATACTTTCCGGTCATGTCCAGGACATCAAAAAACGGAGATTTGTCACATGACTTTGGTGTATTACAGAATGATGTACCCATTAATCAACGGCAACTATATAAAATGCGGCTGTACAAGATGTGAGCCGAGGTAGAAACAAGTCAAACAGCTACAAACTTAATAGAAACAGGATACATTTTATATTATATAATTTATACATATTATATTAAAATATTCTATGTACTTCGTAAGAATTGATTATATTTCCATGTTAATTGTTGTGATTATTTGATGTAACAGTTACTAGAAACTGAAACATTGATATGTGAACATTTAAAATGTTTCCTAATTGTTTCTGATTAAATGTTAAATGGACAGTACTTATATATATATACTGCTCAAAGCGCTTTACAATGCCAGCCAGCATTACAGTGATGATCAAAACACAGCAGTGTAGTACTGACAACAGAGGACCACAAGAATAAACCATCATTTATTAAACATGAAATACATCAGGAAGAATGAAATAGATAATATTAGATGTTGAAATGCCCTATAAATTACGAACGCATCACTCATATCATCCTTTGGCTCCAGAAGATCAAAGAATCCTGACATTGATGTTTTTTATCTTTATCATAAACACAGACATCTCAGCCTGGTAATAGAAAGAAATTCCTCCGGCTGGCGTAACAGCAGTTAAATATTTCACTGTATGCTTATAGTCCGACCATGTCTGGGCTTGAAGAGTAAGATTATTAAAACTGTAGATAAAAATATCAGCACAATCAATGATGCACCGACATCGACCATATTTACCTTTAAAACATTTTGCCATTTTCCTGAGACTTCCTGGTTGATGATTGGTTTTAATGTCTGTGTAGTTACAGCGAGCCAGTTTCTTCAAATATTGGAGATGACGGCATCAGTTACATTAAACAGACTAAAATGTCTGTGCATCACTGCTACATTGTCTTTAAGTATTTTTATCAGCCACTGAAGAATGATATGGGACCGAGAAGTAAAGAAAAGGAAGTGTTGAGCTTTGTTTCTGATGGAGCGGAAAGAAGATATGCTGCAAAGTGTCTTCAGCTGCTCTCTCTGAGTGTGTTGCATTTTGGGCGCAAGTTGATCTACTCTTTCAGAAGCTGCTGGTGCTGGACTTTGAGCTGCTTGTAGATGGTTGGAGGGACCATGGCGTTTTCTTAATCTTAGAGAGATAGATAATATTAAGTATGATGAGAAAAATTGATACCTTTTCCTAAAAGGATTTACCCTTTTACTAGCATTATTGAATAATTTACAGCATTTTGAAACAGAGGTCTTCATCCAGTCCGTTGATCGTTTAAATATACAAAGTTGGATAAATGTTGGACCTGTGGACTCACCCGTATACTTCAGGTGCAAGGACTAATTAAAGGGTCGAGTCCAACTCCCATGTCTTTGAACGGGTCACATTACACCCACCTAACTCAAAAGATTTAAGTGACCAGGAAGAATATTTATAAAAAAATACAAGAACCACACATGTCACAAGTTACTATTATATCAGGTGAAGCAGTTTACTGGACAATAATTAATTACTAAGTACTCTCAAACTGCTCTAACGGTTATTATGAAGGTATGCATGGCTCTGCATTGTCACAAAAGTTTGATCCCTGGCCTAAGAAGCATGTGTGAAACTCTTACCTGTAGAAAACTCATCTTGACGCTCCCAGTCTGTTGTCTCCACAGTGGAGGAGCCTTCAGCTGCAGCCAGAGTTCTTGATGTGAAGCCAGAGAAGACCTGTTGATAGCTTTAGCCCTCTTTCTCTTCCTATTGAAACTATAACCATATCACATAGCGACCAAGAAATATTAATGAAGACATACCACCAGTGTTGGTAAGGTTCAACACTGCATGTCAAGGGAGTAGGTATGATATTATGGGATCCCAAGGATTAGCTAAATTTGAGCTCTTAGTGTTCTTGAAAGTCATATCGCAGATATAACAGGGTGCTTTATTTATTCATTAAATTCTTGCATAAATACTGAGTGATGTTGGCTGTCTAAGAGCAATTTGTTTTGTTTACACTTACTAGGTTACATGCTAATGCTGCATACGTTGATCACTGGTGTTTACCGTTATGAAATAGCCTGCTGAGAAAGCCAGCTCAGTGTTTGCTGGTGATCATAATTGATTTTGCCTTTTTGTGTGATAAGCAATATAGAAAAACTTCACCCGATATGAAATAAGCACAAAAACTCCGAATGGTTTCGTCAGTCCAATCCGTCCGTTTTATGGTTAGCAGCAATACACGTCTTCAACGTCACTTTTTGATCCAACGGCACAAGACAAGATTTTTCTCCTATTTCGGGGATCTCTCCTGTTTCCATCTGAGTATGGACGCTACGCAACCACTGTTTTTCTTCCACCACGCAATTACTGGTCACATCGACTCAAGGGTCTATTCATATTGAGAAAGAATTGCTTTCTCTCCGGTTGTCTGTAGTAGCACTTGGTGATTTAAAAAATGAATACAGACTAAGATGACCTGTCTATATAACCAAACAAGCCTTCAGATGTACTCAGACACACAAATTATTTGGTTCCAAACAACCATGTGGAGATCTAGCAGCTCCTGGAAGAAACACTTCACATATTTCCATACATCCAGATCCACATGATTTCAATGTAAGACTGTGAAAGGAGAGAGCCTTTATTAGAAGTGTACTGGCATTCTACAAAGCTGTGTGAGTCCTTCATTCTAAAGCAACCCATCAGCACCTGAAAATTAAAATGACTCAAGGCTAGGGAGAGAAAGAAAGATGTGTGGTTTGCTAATCTGACTTATGGCAAGAGACAGCGTGTTTTGCAGGCATCTCTCGCCCTATCAGTGCCTTTGTCCTTGGGAGGAAAAATCTTGTTGTTTTTTTTTTCTAATTCTGAGAGCGCTCCTTCATCCAAATGCACTAAGCAGCAAATGTTTTGAATAGATCTCTACCAGTTACTGCAGACAAACACCAAAACAAACACCTCAACAGCCTTATTAAAGTCTTTGTTTCGTAAGGTATCGAGTAAAGGCATGTGTTTGATGGTATTCTTGCACATCAGCCACTTCAGGAGATCTTACTGAGTAATTGGAAGAATCTGTAGTTCAGCAGGAGACATAGGGAAGGGTCTACTGAGGAGTTAAAGATAAGGAGCTGGCTGATAGACGGTGAGAGGGTCAGGTGGTGACAGGAGTGAGGAGCAGAAAGAGAGATGGGAGAGGTTGAGTAGTCAGGATCAATGTTCAACTAGGTTCAACACTTTCCATTGAAATGAACATTTTTGTCTTGCATATTTTTTGTGTTTGAAAGTTCGCACCCCAAAGTAGAGATGTGAAAACTGAAAATGTGTTGTTGAAAGATATGTTTATGTGTATGTTTATGCCCAAAGGAGAATAAATATGCTTCGGGGAAAAATTTTAATCGAGGTTGTCATAACAGGTGAACTTGGCTCAAAATTATAATTACTAAAAATTATAATAACAATACCTTGCATTTTCTTGTGTCCTTGGAGTAAGAACAATAACTAGACAATAACTCATTACTCAACCTCTTACTTAATCCATAAAAATAGTTTTTATATAACAGGTCACTGAGTCCAGAGATTAAATGCTTTACAGTGTATTACTGTGGTGCAGTATATGTCTTCTCATAAAAGAAATCTTATCCCAGCTTTTCAAGAGAAAGAGAGAAATGATAACATACTGGAGCTGAATTCATTCTGTGGCCACAGTGCCTTTTGGAAAATGTTGCCACTGAATTCTAATGAGCTGAAACTTCCTTTCCTTTAGTTTGAGGGCGTAATGCAGCACCCATGCCGGGTTTTGAAAATCCACAGCACCTCTGTTCCAGTCTTTGACAGAGGAGCACATGGTACTCAAGGAGCTGAGCACACGTTATATAATACCAAACAGAATTTACATTATCTAAGTGTGTGCAGTCATGCTCTTATGTCAAGTATGTGTATTTGAATCTAGTGGGGGGTTTTCCCCTCGATGGAAGTATTGCATTTTTAAATAGGCAAACCTTATTCAGCGTAATAGTTGCTATTTAAAAGGGAAAGATGATGTAATAGAATGGAAATGTGCTTGACAGCTTGACAAAACTTTCTTCAGGCTCTATAGAAAAAGAGTAAGGGAAAATAAATGTCTCTATTTGCTCTAGCTATTATGTACTCCAGATTAATGGGCCCCACTGTTTTCACAGTGGTTATCAATTATTGTTAGCAAAGCTGTCACCTTTTGTCAACCCAGAAATATTTTATTCTGCTCTCCCTCATATCGTTCATTCTGCCGGGGATGGTGTGTTTATGTTACAGATAGCCAGCAAAATTTCTCCGAGGCGATGTCGGCCTCACATTTAAACCCAATTCCTCTCCAGCATTCTGTTTGATTTGGGGCGGTTTTATTGCCAAAAAAGATGATCGATTACTATTCTTTTTATTTTTTCTTTGCAAACATTTTCAACGAGCTAAAGCTTATTGTGACTGGATGGTTGGTAGTTCTGATCCAAAGCTCATTAAGCAAGGGATTACGTGCGTACATTCAATCAGCGTTACTGACTGAATATTATTCATCATGATAGTATCTGTCTTGCATGTTAAAATATTCCAGTTTAGACAGGCAAGGCAGTGTTTGACAATTATTATTTTTATCATTTATTTTGGATCAGTTAGTTTGAATGCTTTTTAGACAATTGAAATAACTTATATATGTTAATCATATATATAATTTATGCATGATTTATTTTTCCCCAGTATCCCACTCTGAGTCACTCAATCTGTATCTCCTTGTTGTTATTTATGTCTTTTTCAGATACATTATTATTTGGCAATGATCATTTTAGCTTCAATAACCCCATTTAGAGAGTGTATTTAATGCTGCGTAGAGATATAATAATTATGTTCAATGAGTAGCACATGAATTATTGAGTTTCCCTGCAGCAAGACATTAAGACTTCAGCGCCCCCCTTCTTAGTGGAGTGATTCCATCCCCGTCTATTCAAGATTCCTTCTACATAAGGTTCTCCTAATTAAATGTTTAGGAGCCTCCAGATTGTCTATAGGTGAATAGACAGACGGATGACGGGCTTTGTATTTCTGGAGATTTCTGCCTTCTCCCCGTTCTTTTGCATAAAAGGTGTTGTCACTGTAAACTGGCTGAAAAAGTCTTTCTGTGCCGCAAAGACTATCAGCACTGACCTTCATCTCAGTGGAAATTGAACTAAAGGAACTGAAGACAGTGGTGTCCTATAAGATCGTGTCATTCATTATCCATACCACCTATCTATTTCTCGGCCCTATGATGAAGTGGTGACTTGTCCAGTTTTCCCCCGTGTCATTCAGCTAGTTTTAATGAAAGCCAGGAGGATGAACTTTCTTCTTCAAATGATGAACAGCTTTGTTGAGTCAAATAGTTTTTGCTGTATCTTAAATAGCTGAGGATTAATGACAGGTATATATATCTGAAATTATTATTATTATTATTATTATTATTATGATCTGGTTGTGATGCAGCATAATATCATTCTGTGTAATAGTGCTTCATCCTTTTAGTGTGTTGTGGTTTAAGAGTTGATATCCCTCATAGGAGTTATTGGAGGTCCAGGCCCGCCAATAATCTGCTGTCATCCGTAAAGATGAATGCTGGACAGAGCTTTCACAGGCACCTTTCATGTGAAAATGTTGTATAAATGATATGTAACAGAGTGGTAATTTGTGCTTCTCAGGTATCATGTGAGAGTTCCTGTCACGAATTTTGAACTCTTTTTGGTATACCATGCTACTCGAAAGAAAGAGGAATAATATAGCTGGCTAAAACCGGCCCTGATGTTAGCCATGTTGATATCAGCCGGTGAAATCTAACCCCAAACCACAAATGTCTACAACAAAAATCTAGTTAACTTAGATAATGTCCAGCTTTTGATCTTATGCATGTCATGTGCTTAAGTATAACATCAAATGCTAGTAGTCTCTAACTGCTCAGTGTCCAAACCCATGATGCCCTGTAGTCATAATAATAGTTTCATCGTTCAATTCAGATTTTTGACACAGATCAGATTTAATAATAATAATAATAATAATAATACATTTCATTCATAATGCACTTTACATTTGGATCAAATCTCAAAGTGCTAAAATCATCACAGTTATCTTGACCGTTCACATTATCACTAGTGAGCTGCTTTTAGCTTTGTCTAGAGTTTATCTGACCTCAATAATAATAACAACAAGGAGTGTCAAATTTTTGAGAAAAACCTCGTTTTCAAAAATGTTATTGGACCAGAAATTGCAGTAGTAGTATTCAATGTATATGTGAGATCACGAGCAGATGGTGAACAGCAGACATTCTGAACTGTTGTGGTCATCTCTCCTCTCTTGTTGTTTACTTTTACCAGGCCTCTGGCACTGACTAATGAAAGTGGTGCACATGACTACACTCACTAAAGCTGCTTTAATTTACATCTGACCGTTCTTCTTCATGCTGTGTTAACAAGAATTTATACATTTATTTAGATGTTTATGTATAAATATAGTTTTTCTGTATTGTACACCGGTGATCTCTGAGAAATGCTCTCTCATTCTGCTCTTTATGACATATGTATGGCAGAATGACAATGAAGCAGAACTGACAGGAATAGGATATGTTTCTGATTTAGGAGCACATTTAAAAGTTCGTTTTTTTTCGTGGAGGGTTTATTAATTGTGATCCCTACATTTTCTGTAATTATTTAGGGTAAGAAGAAACAGTAGGTATGGATGAGTCTTTCTTTGAATGTATAGCTTGCATTACAATTAGATCAAACGTGAAGCTGTGTTTCACTTCACTAAGATGATGCGGTTCTACCAGGTGAAATTCTACGATGCTATCTGTGTTTTTGCACACTGGTTTGTAATAGCCTGCCATCAATACATGCAGATACAATATGTTGACTTTGAATGGTCTGTGGTTACCAAGCATTCTTTTCAGAGAGAATGTTTCAGATCTACTTCCTCCTGTAAATGATAGTGAAACAACTGGACAAAGTATGGTGCCTTGCTTTGAGCAGAAGAGATAAAAGCCTTGCCCCTCTCTATCCTTTTGCTCCCTCACCTGATAAGATAAGGGAGGTCACATTGGCTGCTTGAAAAGAGCATCTCTAGTTCAGCAAACTTTTATCAAACCTTTGTTCAGGCTTTGTTGGGTTTTCTCCCCTCATATTTTTGTACAAAGCATGTAGTTTTGCCATCCTCCTCCTAACATACTAATTATTTAGTCACAGATTTGAACTGTTTTTGATATGACTGTGTTCACACTTCGGTCCTACAACCTGTCAGTTTTTCAGTGGACACATATACAGGTATGTCCCTGTGAGCCTATTCAAACCTCCTCAAGTCCATTTTTAATGCATACAGAATGGACACATTTATTAATATATTATGTCTCAGACATAATTTAATGTCAAGGACATTTGTGGCTTTGTTCCAAACCCTTTTGTCCACTCTGACACATATGAGCCTCTTTAGATATATTAAGCTGTCCGATTGCTTTGGCTGAGTTCACATCTGACACTGGTACACAAGCACATGCACAAAAATATAGGATTCAAAACAGTTGCATCTTGCTGTATTCCACCTCTCTGTGAATATTTTCTCAGGCATCTGGCTTTGTGTTTCCTCTGCTCTTCTGAATACACTGTGGTATCACATGTATGGCCAGGGCTCTTTGGTCTGAGGATAAGTGCTCTCTGGAAAACACAGAACCCGATTTTGCAATGCTGTGGACGAAAGTATAACTGTTTGGCCTTCAGTGCTATTAGTTTCAGCTAAAGGCAGTTCAGACCATTGCCCTCATAGAATTTTTGTATTAGATTTGTAAAAGTAAGGCAACTTATATTTTGGGTTTAACTGCGATTTGTTCAATTAAACCACAGCACTGATATCGACATCTTTCCAAGACACAAAATTAAGAGCGTGGTCATTTAACACTGTTTATTACACATATTACTCTCCTCACACACAACACATCACATCTTGTGTATGTTTTCTTCATTCTTTGCTGTTATTTTAGGTTTTCTATTTGATTTGTTATCATAGCTTCACAATTGGAGGAAAAAAAAGACAATATGAGGGCACATTTATCAACCAAGCAATTTTTTTTTTTACTGTAAATTACATTTAATACTCCTATTTTCAGTGCTATTCATCAACAGTGAACAACAGTTGTGCCTTTAGCTCTATTGTTAACAATGTGCATTTTTGAGCAGTGTAAATGTTAACAAGCTGTCTGACCTGAGTATTTAACACTATGTTGTCTGAAGTCATGCTAGCATAAACCCTAAGTCTAACCTAGCCTCAGTATACTACATTAAATAATATTTAATATGCCAAGTTTTTTCAGCGCAGCATCAATCTGACCTCTGTGACCCCGCAATTATTTATTCACTTTAGAATACTAAATTTACATACTGAATCAAAAATCATGCCGAGTTAGGGTAAGGATGGGAATCGGACATTTGGAATTCTTTCATTTTCCCAGGGAAATTGATAACACTGCATAAGAAAATGTGATATGTAAATCACACTTAAGTGTTGATCAATTCAACACATACTACATACTATAGCACATAATGTCTACAAATAAAATTAGAGACGTGTGCAGCATTGATTGGTTCCTATATTAGAAAACTATTGTAAGGACTTAGTTTCTTGTCTTCAAATAGATCTCATCTAAATTATCTTTTATGTGATGGAAGTACATTAAAATATTTAATTGTAATGAGATACATTGGACTGGGTTCGTCCTGAATAACACTGCTTGTGAAGGAAGTAGTATAAATCGCATGCTAGTCACACACATTGAGGATATTGGTCATATAAATAGATCACATTTTGTTTCTGGCTTCAAATGACTCAGACACCATTTGGTACCCACTGCCTGGTCCTTTGGCAGATAATAATTTGATTGATTTGTGTGAATGAGCTTGTACTGTCAGTCAAAGAGGTGCCTAGTGGTGAGTTAAAAGGCAGTGAGTGGGCAGGTCTGTTCATTTCCAGTTTAGAGACTGAAAAATAGATGCTAAATAATCTGCTGGCCACCTACCATGCAGCGATGTCCCACACCGTAGAGGTTTATGTATCTGGAATATGAATAACAAAAATAATAAATGTACTATGCCTCAAGCTTTTTCATACACTCCAGGCCTTTTTAATAGCCAAATATGTGAGCTGATTGTTTTTGTTTTAATTATTATTATTATATAACATTAGCCTATTCTTTAACACTGCGGCAACTAAATAATAGTGGTAAAACATATAGTTTCCCACATGTATGTCTCAATTTAATCCCAGCATGCAAAAATTGTACTAAGGGGAACCATCAACTCTGTACTGACTGATGCCATTTGTTCTATATGAAATAAGCTAGTTTGCAGTAAAAAAGTGTACTTTAACCTTTTGGTTTGCAATGCTAGCAGTTTAATTACATTTGTGATGTATTACACCCTGCCAAATATGTTTCTAATGTCACTGTGCAGGAGCATGTTAGCTGGTGAAAAATAAGCTCTGTCGGAAAATTTTATGACTTCTCTAAAACATCACTTTATTATTTGATTTTGAAAGCCAGTGTAATAAATTAAGATTAATGCAGCAGTGATTTTCAGCTAAAATGTTTTGGATTAAGAATTAGTGGTTGGTTAATGTTTTACAGAGCACTGAGTGCTCATTCAGGTTCTCAGCTGCTGGCATACCCCTGCTCCGAGTCCGAGAGACACCTTTGTTTTCTCCCTCATCATCTGGGAGGCTGGGAGATGAAAAAGGAAGTCCTCTGATACATCGCTGTAAAAATTAACTTTGTTATGATAGTGCCCACAGAGAAGCAAGGTGAAACTGTACAATCTCAAAACTGAATCAAAATTATCTTTATGCTCACTATACAGGACATTTAAATAAATATTATTCTTTAATACTGACCTCTTTCTGGAAGAGATTCATAGTCAGGGTTTTGTTTCATTGTTTTTTGCCAGATTCACTCTGTGATTGATAAAGCACAGTGTTTGTGTGCTTGACTTTTAGATGTCATTGTATGGGAGATCAGTCTGGGCAGCCTTATCATCTGTCCCCTGTAACCTGCAGCAAAGGCAGCGTCAGATCAGAAATAGGAATGGCGGATTTAGGAATATTAGCTACGGCTTTAAGACTCTTAGTGTTAGGATATGGTACAGCATCAAAGATTTCTCCCCAGCCGCTGAACACGTCAGTATGAGATACAGATATGGGAATCCATTAAGAAAATTAAATGGATAATCCCATATAAAAATTATCAAGTTCATGTAAAGTGTCTGTTCAGGCCACATTGAGGTCCCTTTGTGCTCCCAATATGTGATTAACCATGCCAGAGAAAACAGTGGTGTAACATCACGGATAGGAATCATTCTCTTGGTAATTGGGTGGATTGTGTAGCCAAAAACGCTGCAACTGATGATGGGACAGAATTTTATTTCTTTAGCAGGCAGGTTAGGCACAAGCTGGCAGAGAGCAGAGCAGACTCTTTCAGACAATATAGGGAAATTTCTGTTCTCTAAAGCCATAACAGTATTACGATATTAATGAAGAGCTCCGTAAATAATATATGTTAATTGATAAAATCTCATACCCCTTCTATGGCCTGTGGCCAGTGACTGTCAAGGTTAAGTTGATTTTAGAGTGATTTTTGTTTTTGTCCTCAGACATTTAATTCAGTTGATATTATTTAATAAGCCTTTATACTGATACCGTTTTGCCTATATGACAGACAACTTTTTTCCAAAATTCAGATTTTTCAGAAACTGAGCAGAGGTAAAAGGAGGGGCTCTGTGGTGTACAGTGTTCACTCTTGTGGTCACAGGTACTTTTTAAGTTGTATGTGCTGTGATATAATATAGATGATCCAGTTGCTGATGAAAAACAATGAATACTCTTCAGTGAGGAAAATTGATTACAAAAAAGCCTACTTAAATTTGCTTCATACTTGGTTTAAAATCCTAATAGTGTCACTCAAAGAGAGCTGCCCAAATCTGGTCTGCCTGAGCGTTTGATATGTCTTGCTGGTTTAAGACCTAAGTATGGATTTCTCTGTCTGTCTGTATTTGGACGGAGACATATGAATTAAAATTCAGAATAAATACATTCAGAAATTCAGTAAATTGAGATTGAAGAGATTTAGGCCAAGACTAAGAATAATGAAGGTATGAGCATGGCGGGGTGAATGGGAAGAGAGTGTGCTATCTAGTTTGTCATGGGAATGAAACTGACATTACATTGATCAGCTGGGACTGGACACCAGCTGGAAGTCTGCAGGAGAGGCCCAGCCATTATGCCCCCATTGCTGCTGACCCATCAACTGAAGACTGTTGGTGCATAAGAGTCAAAAACCTGAGGTGATGTTTACTGGCCCCGATGTGCTCTACTGGCGAGGACTACATCAATCTTTAATTAGTTGTAACATAGCATTTCTCATGTATTCAAAGTTAATCAATTATTATGAAGAATTTCAAAGCCAGCACCTGAAAAAATCGGTGACTGGGTTTTGAGCCAAACCTGACTGACAGGGCTGAAAGCAAAAGCAAAGGTTTCTAATCTGTCCAAATACTGCCGTATTAGACAATGTCACCTTTTGACAAATCTAAAACTAAAAAAAAATTGTTTAACACAGAAACTTTTCAGTTTAATTTAAAAAAACAAAATCAATATGGAAACCTCTTGTTTGAAATAAAAAATGAAAATAGTGTTATTTTAATGAAAGGATGACAAAAGGTTTGTTAAACATGTCATCTGAACGTCAAATGACTATTTCACTTGCTGCACACACTTTTCGCAAAAACTTTGATTGATTGTGTTTGATACATGCAGGTGAAGTATTTTAGGTTTAAAGAGCATAAGGACAGAGCCGACTCTAACAACGAGTCTGCTTTTTACGTCTCTTATGACTGCAGTTTATTTTAAACACATCAGCCGGCATTATTTCAAAGCAAAGCTCAATCAAAGGAATTACAAACAATTGCTGCTTTTTTATTCTCAGTCTTTGGCTAGGTTATTGGGACTTCCCTGTCTGATGTATGAATTGTTCCTAACTTTTCTGTCTTTGCCTCTTTCTCTTCGCAGACATGGAACTCGGTGTGCAGGAGAGGTTGCGGCTGCAGCCAATAACGGTGTGTGTGGCATAGGTGTGGCCTATAATGCTAAAATTGGGGGTGAGTGAAGCTTACAATGAAGAGTGTGATAGATTTTGGCATGAAATTACTTTATATGCACAATATAATGCACTTTCATTGTAGAAATTAGTTCATTTATGGACCACTAACTATCTTTTGCCAGCTCATTGACTTCCTATTGTTAAGGGACAAAAAAATCAATTGCAATTGAGAGCAGTAGCTTTTAATCATTTTCAGCAGTTATTTCCTCTGCAAGTTTGCAGATTATGTCTTAAATTGGTCAGCCCGAACATTATAACCACCTGCCAGCTATAGTTCAGACCCCCCTTTTACTGCCAAAACAGCTCTGAAATGTTGGTGCCTGGACTCCACAAGAGCTCTGAAGGTGTGATGTGGTCTCTGGCACTAAGAGGTTATAAGCAGATCCTTTCCTATCCTTTGCACCCTGACAACTATTGCCCATATGCACTTGAACAGCTATTGCACATCTGCACCTGGACATCTATTGCACATCTCTAACTGGACTATTTTAATTCATATTATATTTTCCTTTGGATATTGGACTTATATTTGCATGTACTTTATTCCTTTATTCTATCTTAAAATTGTATTTTTCTCAATTTTCATTTCGAGATGTGATCACTCAAACCACATGCCGAGGTGATCTGGGATTCATTTGACCACACATCATTTTTTTAGTGTAAACGTTAATATGTCCTGATGTGTTCCGACTCTGACAAGGATTTAATAGGATAATAAGTTATCAGTGCTGGAAGTGATGTTTTTTTTGGCGAAAGCAAGCGTTTCTTGAAGAGAGTGGACTTGAGAAGCTTGCGCTCTCCAGCAAATCGCTACTTACTTTGTCCTGTAAGTCTCAACAGTTTGGATAGTCCATACATGTATATAAGCTCTGGAAACATCTTAAAGTTGTTAGGAAGGCCATGCCAGCTAGCTAAGCAAATCTGCCGCTTGACTGACGTGACTGATAATATGTAGCGGAAATGACATAGGTAACAACGAAATCTAAACAGGAGTGGACAAATGGAGACATTCAAAGATGCAAGATTGACTCAAGTGTAAACAGCGATGTGTCTCCCTGTGATCCAACTGCCCAAAACGCTTTTTAAAACCAAGTCTTAACAGGGCCTGAGTTGCAAGAGGGGGCCTCCATGTATCAAACTTCTTTGTCCAGCACATCCCACAGATTCTGTGATTGGATTGAGGTCTGGGGAATTTGGACGCTGATTCAGCACCTTAAACAAATTTTTTGTTCCTCAATTTATTCCTGGACCATTAAGCAGCGTCCCAGGGTGCGTTATCTTGCTGAAAGAGACCATTGCCACTACTGAATTGTGTTTCTATGAAGGGATGTGCTTGATCGACAATAATGTTTCGGCAGGTGGGTTGTGCTCAAGTAAAATCCATATTTATGGCAGAACCAAGGGGCTCCAAGCAAAACATTGCAAGAAACATCACTATGCCTCCTCCAACTTGCCATCTTCACATCCTGGCCAGAAGTCCTTGCTTAGACCACTTTTTTTAGGTACTACCCAGTTCTTACATTTGCCCTTTTTTCGTACTTTCAACACATCAACTTCAATCACAAAGTGTTCACTTCCTACCTGATACATCTCATCCAATGACAGCGACCTGTAAGTGGTAATATTGTTATGGCTGATCAGTGGAAGTCTGTTGACATGAAGAACAATAGATTTTGACAATTTCCTGCAGTTATTCTCTGCAAATGAGCAAAATAAGGCTCCTTCAGCACTGCTGTGTGCTTATAACACAAACAAGTGTCAGTGTCACCAACACGCCAATATTTCTTCCACCAATTAGATTGAAAGCAAAAACAGTTTTGTCAAGTCATTGTGATGAGGAATGAGCTACATTCCGTATTATGTTGATGCCAAGAAGATGGACTTAATAGCAGGTCTCTTTCCACACCGCTGTATAAATCACCTGCCTTAAAAAGCTGGCCGAAATAAGACTTTTGGACCAACTCTTGAAACGGTAATAAAGCTGTCAGCATTTCCAGACATGCATTAAGAAAGAAGATATTTAGAAAGGTCCATTTGAATTAAACATGTGATCACAAATTAAGTCAGAGAGCATGTTTTCTTTTTGCCTTTGGAGGCATTTATTAATTTTTGTCACCAAACAATCTGTCAATGACAAGATGGCAGCCAACAAGACTCAGAGGAGCCTGTGGAGCCCAGTCCCACTCACAGATGTTACTCATAACTCTCCTTCTCTGTCTTCATTACCATTTATCTCCCGATAGGGCCGCTCATCGGCTCTGCACATAAATTACTCCTCCGTGTATCTGCTCACTTCATGGGGTCAATGGATTGTAGATAAACAGCTGTGATTTGCTCCCAAATGTCACTAGTGTGTCTTGGCGTTCAACCTCTCACGTTTGTGGAAACATAAGGTCCTCACTGAACAATGATCAGTAATTATTGCTAAAAATCTGCAACTCTGCCTTCTGGGCTTCCCTGTTCATTCCTTCCACGTTCTGTACCTGTTTTGCTAAAACACACACACACACACACATACACAATCATAGCTGCCCTCCTTGCTCCGTCTGACTGCGTGGGGCTGTAGGGAACTCACAAAACAAAGCATTAATAAGGAATGGCTGAGCCAAAGGAAGTTGATTACAATTGTGACAATTGTTAACAGTTAGTCCCATTACTGCTGAAGTACAACGCGCACAAAGAGTAAACATTGTGTTTTATAGTCACAATATCAGCACAGTTGTTGAATTTGTTGTCTTTTATTGACTTTTCAGTATTCCCGCCTGTGTTACAGATAATCCCTTCCCTCACACTGTTATTACTGTTCTGGCTATATACATGTTTTTGTCTGCAGAGCCAGCGAGTTTGTCCAGAACCGTTTATTGAAATCTTAATGTGAATGTCATCAGTCGGTGGGTTGCCTTTGAGGTCCATGGGCTCTCTTCCACAGTGATGGACCTTATTGGATTTTGGTTCATTTCATGCCTCTCTACAGCCAATAATGCTCAGATGAGTGATCTGAAGGCGCTCACATCAGAGGCACAGACAGGCCGTGGTAAGGTATTATGAAAGGTGACATTCAGTGTTGCCCTATGGATGCATCGGCCGTTTTAAGGCTCATAAACTTTCTGCCCAGTTCTGTCTATAGGTGGGTGTACATGGAAGGCCAAATTCTGATTAGATTCAGAAAACAACGTCTAATCGGAAAGAAAATGCCGCATGTAAACACCCCTTTCTGAATGGAAAGAACCTTTACAAATTAGATTTCATTCCTTTGCAAGCAGGAAGTCAAAATCCTTTCAGAAAGTTGCGTCGTGACGTAATGGTCCGCTAAGTTTTTTTCAGCGCCGCAATGCATTTTAAATGCGGCGACTTCAAACAGTACCGGTCTGCATCGTAGATTAATTTATTCATTCCAACGTTGAAATATTTTAACATTTTTGGACGGTTAGATAGGCGAAAAGTCACTTCTTTGTCATATTCTTCTTCAGGGCACTTGTTTGCGGTCGGCACCGAACTCGTCGAAGCATTATCAACACCTTATGAGCGGGAATGTGATAGTCTGCGCATGTTTGAAAGCGTTTCCGATTAGGTTTGTCTATGCAGATAATCATAAAAGATCGGAAAAGATCACAAGTCATGTAAACAGGCGACCGACATTGCAATTCGGAAAGGTTTAATTCGGAAAGGAGAAAAGTGTCCCATGTAAACCCACCTTATTTAAGTGTGTGTGGTATTCTCTTTTCCCGCGCCTCCTTAACAGCCAGCAGGGTTTCTGTTTATGAATCAGTAAAATAATGTTGCCTCCAAGAGAGATGTATCTGTTGGGGACTTATGATACATTTTCTAATTGAAACCTCTCTCTCTGAAACCTTTATTATTGCCTTTGAAGTATTTTGTTTCTTCTGTTTATAAGTTAGTTTTCAGTGGGATTTGTATTTCAACTCATTTCTTTCTGTCTTCTATTGACACATTTTCTCCTGTGATTTGATACTGCGTTTTACCGCCCTCATGTCACTCTTTGTCAGCCACTTTTCACATCTTTGGCTTTATAAACAAATGTGCACTACTCTGTGTCATTTCTTCATTTCTCACAGGAGTCCGCATGCTTGATGGGGAGGTGACTGACGTGGTCGAGGCCCAATCCCTCAGCCTCAACCCACAGCACATCCACATTTATAGCGCAAGCTGGGGTCCAGAGGACGATGGCAAGTCACTGGACGGCCCTGCAAAGCTGGCTAAGGAGGCTTTCTTACAGGGAATATCCAAGGTCTGTCGGAGTAGAAGTTTGTATTTTTCATTAATCAATATATACTTTCTCTTTTAAACTCCCATTAACTCTTCAAAGGTTAGACATAGGTTTATTGACATTGGCATTTCCTGTAGAAAAATAAACTACAAGATACAAGTCCCTTTTTTTCAGCTGTTTTCTGTATTACTTTAAATGTTTATTAAATTTCAATTATAGAAATTACACTTGCAGTGTTCTTTTTTTTATTTGCATCCATCACCAAATGGGGAATATAGGGTTAACCTTGTCCTTTGTCCATCCAGTCCATGTGTAGGTAACAGGAAATAGTCTATCCACACCTACTCAAAGACCATAGGATCCTTAATGTGTGCATCTCATAATAAGTTACAATTTTTTACATTTCTAGACACATTTGATCTTCAGTCATTCCTAAGTTTGGTTATGATTTATTTTTATTTTTTTCCACATAAGCACAAATTAAATTTTTCTAGTTAATATTAACTATGAGGCTTTTTTACTGCTCTTTTTTAGTGTGATATAAATGAAGTATACTTACTTACTCACTTTGCACCAAAACTGTGAACTGCAGAAAAGAGCCAGTCTGGTTGTGTCCATTGGCAGCAGAATCTATCTAGCAGCATTGCAGTTGTTGTTATGCACCAGGTTGTAGCACATTCTGTTTGATTTCACGATGATGACACAACTTTTTACGCCACTGCCAAAAACAGCATTTAAGAAATTGAATAACAGGTTTGATATGTTCTAACCACATCCCTAAAACTGATGGATAAAATTTAATGAAATTTCAGAACGTTTTAATCGGAGCCTTAAAGGTCTGCATTTCTTCAATTTCCTTATTTTCACATTTATAGGAATTTGAACATTTTAATGTCATTCTAATATTTTTTGCTATGATATTCTGTGCACCTTCGAAATGTTTGTTTAATAGAAAAAACTGTGTCATCATAGATGTTATGGTCTGATCACATCAGAACAAAATCAGTTTTTCCAGTAGCGTGGGCATCTATGTAAGTCTAGTAACTATTTCAATTTTTAATGGATGAAAGTTAACTCATACAGTTTGTCATTTCTGAACCGTAGATTGTGTTACTGGCAAGTATTAATGTTTACCTGTTTGTTGTCATAACGCTAAGCTAGGCTACATACCTTTAGATAACTGAAGCTTCAAATTTGAATGAAAGACAAAGGTTTGGTATCGCTGGCCTCACCAGCAGTTGACAGCGAGGTGAATACTGTACATTTATTACAAAACATGAAACTATTCCTTTGAAGCTACATGTGGAGAGATTTGTCTCATGCCAGCAAATTAACATTTTCATTCCATGCAAACATACTGTATGAATGTTGAATGGAAGATATCTGTCTGTAGAAAAGGACAAACTCAAGGTGAGTTTGGTAATTACCCTCTGATGAGTCCTTTAGGGCTGGATAGAGTAAGCCATTAGGGAGTACAGCATAGTATCTACAGATAATGTCACCATTCCTCATGTGTCAGCATGATAAATGTGAAATGTGAGATGGGAGAATAGAAGGAGAGCAGCAGGAATAGATGCAGAAGAATAATTTCAATAGATTCCACCGCCACAGTAATTAGCTTCTGCTTGAATGTATTTGCAGATTTTCTTTGGAAAAGAATGACTCATAATGTCACAGGCAAAAATAGGAAATGCTGCACATGTCACAGTGTGTTAGGGAGGAGAAATGTGCCTGACAGCAGCACTATAGGAGTGTGTTCCCCTGGCAATGAAACCTTATCATCTGTCCCCTGTAACCTGCAGCAAAGGCAGCGTCGGGTCAGAAATAGGAATGGCAGATTTAGGAGTATTAGCTATGGCTTTAAGACTCTTAGTGTTAGGATATGGTACAGCATCAAAGATTTCTCCCCAGCCGCTGAACACGTCAGTATGAGATACAGATATGGGAATCCATTAAGAAAATTAAATGGATAATCCCATATAAAAATTATCAAGTT
>VRLP01004890.1:0-43140 GCA_009660295.1 Lophius piscatorius | reverse complement strand
ACCACGACCCACTTTAAGGTTCCTGACAGGCTTTTAGGTCTTCATCCAGTATCTGCTGGTGTTTGATGGAGTCCATGGAACCATGTTTTAAACAAGATGTCCAGAACCTTTGGAAGAAAAACGGACCGACAGTACCAGAGATCCACCACCAGACTTCACAGTGGGTAGGAGGGGCTTTTCTATATGGCTTTCTTTCTTGCCAGGCCACACCCATCCTCTGACCTCTCTAGCTGTGATCCTTGGAGAGTCTTTATTCAGTCCAACCATCCTCCTCACAGTGTGTGGGGTCAGTTTGCAGACACGTCCTCTTCCAGGTTGATGTCTATCATCTCCAGTCTCTTTAAACTTCTTCATTATTGATCTAACTGTTGGAACTGACCTTTGAACTGCTGAGATGTTCTTGTCTCCATTGTCAGATTTGTGCAGCTCTACAACTTTTCTTTGCTCTTCATTGCTGTGTTCTCTGGTCTTCATCATGGTGAAGAACCTCAGACAGAATCAGGCCTGTGTCACCTCATATTTATACCCCAGTCAAACAGGAAGTACCTGTTCACACAGGTGAAGGTACAAATATAAAACAGGACTGGAGATATTCTTCAGTTACTTTAATGTCAGAATTATCAGGAGGTTACGATAATTGTGGCCCTCATGTTTAAAAATAAATACTTTTTTAAATACTTATTTACTATTAAGAATGTAAAGTTTCTTTAAAATATGTTGCATTAATAACAGGTTAGATTCTTGTGAATTATATGAATTATAGATCATGTGTATCGACAATAAAGACATTTTCTGCTTTGCATTTTTCCATGTCTTTAAAGGGTGCCAATAAAAGGGCTGTATCTATCTATCTATCCATCCATCCATCCATCCATCCATCCATCTACTATAAGTCTGATCGTAGACGGTACAGACGTGAGGCAGTGACATGCCTCACAAAGCCTGTGTGCCTTCTAATGGCCCCCTGTTTGTAATAGCATCCGTATAGCAGCCCTTGACGAGCTGCCAAAGGGGGTGTTCTGTTATTGCGGAGCCAATCACCCACTAAGTATTTGCTGGCTCTTATTTCCTTTCTGCTAATGTGCGAGCCTCCCCAATGCCGCAGTTAAATCGACTCTTTACGCCTGACTTGTCACCCTGCAGAGACGCTCGGAGAATCCCAAAGATCCACGGTTGGAGGGCAGCCTAATGTCCTGTTACCATGGATACGTTTATGGACAGGGATGCGGTTGGGCGGGTTATGATGCTTTTACTGCAACTCTAAATCACAGAAAGTGATGGTGTTCAATGATTAGGTTGATGAAGCCGACGTGACCTTTGCAAAGGTGTTTTTAGATGGTGATTGCTCACTTTTATGTGTGTCAGGATCTATTGTGTGTAGGTGTGTGTTTGCTGCATTAAAAGCTTGAATCTGAGGATCGTGGAAAAGAGGAGTTAAAAGGACCAGGATTTTTTCATTCAAGCAGTAAAAGTATAACAACCATCGTGAAGGCTGCACAAATGTGTCTGTGGATTCTTGGATAGCGTGCAGCATCGCTCACTGAGCTGCAGCGGCGTTCCCTTTCCCAAATAGCCTCTTTTAGTCGGTTTCTTACAATAAGTGAAGAATTATTTAGTTTTATGTTACTTTCAGTGGTTGTTCAGCTCCAACGTTTAAGCTGTAGCTGAGGTGTTCAGGATTCCACATACATACACTGTAGAAAAATCCATCCTTCTTTAAAGGTTCCGCCCAGTTCTGGATAACATTCTGTGAAAGTTTCTCTGCGTGTGAAAAGTATTTGTAGCCTAAAGGCTGTATGATAGCAGCGGTAATGTAACACTGGGATGATTAACTAATGTGCCAGAAGTCATTTTTCTAACGGGGCACACAGGAAGGAGGGCGTATGGATCGCTCCACGCAGGGAGCGATGTCAAATTTTAAAGGAGCACCTGCGAGCTCAACAGAAAGGTGTCCTACTGATAAGAGCAGCAAAAAGCAAAGCTATGAAAGTGAAGCCCAGACATACTTTGCCCCCCGTTATCGGCCGGCGCAGATGTGCCTCAGCCGTCTCTGCAGCGCCTCCATTCGCTACATCCATCACAGAAGTGCACCTTGGGAGATTGAAAGGATGGCGCCAGCGCCAAGCTCACCATCTGCCGTCGTTTAGAAATAAATGACGGGCCCAAACCTAGAGGGAGCCCATCTGATTCCACTGCCAGCGTTGGTGCGGCGACTAGTCCACCCAGCCCAAAATCTATGTGTGAGACCCCCGCCCGTCATGCTGGAGTGGGCCTCGGAGGGAGACTTGGAGTGGATGTGGTCGGGGAAGCACAGCCCTTCACTCAGGGGAGTGGGCCGGTGGAATGGTGAGGCATGTAGAAAAGCAGCTGTTTACCACTGATACCGCAGCAGAACCGGGGAGAAGGAGAACTGATGGACTCCAGGTTGATGCGGATGGAAAGCAGCTTAAGCTCCACTTTATTTGATTAATCGTTTATTGATAGTATGCTGATCAAGAAGCAAACACTTGAACGAATCTCTTCCATGCCAGCATACATCTACTAATTGATATTTCACACGCATGCAAAGTAGTGTTTGTGAGGGGCCGCTGCAGCCGGAGAGAAAGAGGGGCGATTTAGCCCTTCTCCCAAGGTGGAGATTAAGAAGCATTGATTTGTTAACTGCACCAATCCAGCTGCTGAGAAAATGATAAATGAAGGTAGAGCTATCATAAAAGTAACCCGCAGACTCAGCCCTCATCAGTGTGAATAACCACAGCCCAAAATAAATAATGGCAAACCATAAAAAAGCCTTCCTCTCCTCATACTTCATGTCGTAGAACAGTCGAGTCCAAACCTCTTCCCCAGTAATGGTTGATCCACGGGTTTAAATCAAACAACGGTTGTGTTGTAACAACATAAAACAGTGCAGTGATTCCAAATGACCTTATTTAAACCATTTATTTACTCTGAACACGATTCTCGCTTAGATAGATAATGACCATTTTTGCTTTCCACCAAAATAACAGATGAATGTTTTAAAACAACAGATGAAGGGGGATCATTAGTCAGAAAGTCTTTGGTGCTCAGACTCTTCAGGGAGATTGTGATCAAAGGTCAGCAGGAATATCCCCACTTTGGAGTCTGGATACTGGTGGCGGCGGCTAATGACTCTGCTTAGACTGGACTAATGACGTGGCTGATGGAACTGCAGACTAGGTGGAGATGGGAGGATGGAGTTCATGTGAACCAGCAGCATGAAACAGATTTGTATGAAATATAGGTGACTATAACTTGCACAAAAGGTGAGATAGTGACTCTTAATGACCCGTAGGTGAGAATGTGAGCATGTACGGTTGTTTGATGTTCTAGGAGATGGCCCATTATTGCAGTGGTGACCTGTCCTGGGTGGACCCTGTTAGCTTGGATAGGCTCCAGCCAGAGTCGTGACCCTGCAAAGGAAAGCATCTCTGGCCAATGGATGGAAAAGCTCTGGGCTCTAAAGGAGTTAGCTTTGAGCTCGATGATGATTTCCCTTAACTTTTCTTTGTCAACTCTAAGAACTCTTGAGTCTAAAGTGTGACGGCTAATATAAGTTTGGCCCCAGAACGGAGAGTGAAGGTAGACATGATTAATTTCATGGATTTGAAAATGAGCCGTGGTGATAAGGCTATCGCTCTCTAATCTGGGGACGATGGGGGCGTAATTAAGCCGATAGCCAGCGCTGATGAGGAAGTGGTGTGGAGAAAGAAAGCCTTGGGGATACGAGGGCGGAATCTTCAGGGCTCGTTTACCAGAGGGATGATTAGATTGGCACGTAATTGCCACCTTTTCTATTTTTAGGATAGGAGTTTCTCGTATGAGGCTCCCTCCCCCTATTATTTGATTTTTTACCCCCTTTTTTGGTGGTCAAGGTCGCCTTAAAGATTGTTGTTTGTCAGTTGAGCTGAGGTTGAGTCGAAGGCGTCTGTCTGCATCACGGATGAGATAAGTGTGGATATCTGGGAGATTGAGGTCAAGAGCGGTTGGCCTGCGATGTAATAGCACAAGAAAGAATGTTTCATCTGTTGAACTTTAAGAACTCAGATAATTGTTTTACTGAGGCAAAACAATCAGTTTTGATTGATTCCCCACCTCAACGTTCTATTGCACGAAACCCTGAAAGCAAGGACATGCTCCGACTCTGCAACAGAGAGGAGGAGAGAAGGAGTATTTAAAGTGCTCTGCTCCTCACTGGCAGGAGGCGAGTGAATGTTTGTAGTGGAATAATCTCAGGCATGAAAGAGTGACGAAGAAGCCATCAAAGTTATGAGATCGCTGCTCAAAAGTCCAATAAATTGGATTCACCATTAACATTTTAACTGCAATAATCCAAAGTTTCAACTTCATTTTAAAGTTTGACTCATCCAGATCGACTGTCATTCAAAACAAACGTAAAAAGAACTTCAGCTTCTTCAGACGGAACACATTAACAGTTAAGACGGAGCTCGTGGATCTCAAAGCTCCATCAGAGCAGCTCAGTTCACTCTTTATGTCACTGCACCAAAAATCAATAGTTTGACTTTCAAGGTGCGACTCTTTGACCATGAAGACCAGCACCAAGAATATGGATTCACGTTGGTGTCATGAGGAGTTTGAAGACAGACGTTTCACTGATGACCGTTTCTGTCAGAATCCAGCTCAGTAACTTTTGAAGATGCGTCAGATTGGACGTCTGACCTGAAACAGCGTGGAGTCAGCTACATTTCATTTGCACACCAATGTATTTCTGATTAAACGCTGTCCTTCTGCTGTGTTCTGGCTTTTGAGTGACATGGAAACACCATTTCCAGGAATCAGGAAACACAAACTGACGTTACCGAGATTCAGTCTGATCAGTCACACCGGCCGATTTGGGCCAATCCCTTTTTTTCCCTCCCTTTAAAGTTTAAAAAAGACATGACATCATGGGTAATGTATTTCAAGCACAAAAGGAGCGGTGCTCCACGTACGTCTCTGATCGAGCGATGGCCGATCAAAATTGGCGTCCCGCCGCCCATCGTCTTCTATTTACCGTCAATACTTCTGCAAAATACTGCAAAATCTGTATAACTTAGAGTAAAATACCGTCAGCTTTGGTTACCAGAATCATCATCAGAGTAAACTAGCAGATCTACTGTAAACCTTTTGAAAGAAGAAGATTAATGACTGATTTCTAGTCATTTGAAGGTCATTAACGGTTGAATGGTTTGGAAAAACTCCAGGAGCTGTAGTTTTCAGCAAACATTCAAACAGGAGTAAATTGTGAATATTTTGGGGAGTATTTCCAGCTGTGCGTTGAAATACTTGTCACTGGTGTGAGTATTTACAGTGTGTAACTACGGCAGAGTGTGTTACCGTTTACAGACTGAACGATCTGCCGCCTTCAGTTCAGAAGCAAATGGAGTTCACTTTGATCTGCAGCTTTAAATGAACTGATTGGACGGAGTGAAGCTCAGAACTGACGAGGATCTTTGTGCGAGACAAATGTGAGAGAGTTCCTCTGGTGCCCCCTGACACCTCCCGGCGTAAACACCCTCGCCTGCAAATCTGCAAAGCCCGTCAGTAAAACCGTAATCCCTGCTCCTCCGACAGATGCACATGAGAATAGAGTGTTATCACCCTGCTTGACACACGCCTGTGTTTTCTCCCAGCATCCTCCAGGGTTTATCATTCCAACATTCATTCCATTATCCTGAGCACACCGGGGATATCCTCGGAGCGGAGCAACGAGACGACTCGTCAGGGTCGAAGAACAAAGACGGGAGCATGTCGAGCAGCGGATTAGACCGGGAGAGGAAGTGTGGGGCTTAGGGGGAGGGAAATCAAGGAAACGAGTGATGCAGGAGAGGGAAGAAGAGTGGAAGGATTGAAGAAGGGAGTAACAGGAGGCAGACAGAAGGACATCTTATTTCTTCTTCCACACCTCTAGTGTTGTTTTATCCTTTGTTCATTTTGTTTCCAAACATGTTCCCCCGAGAGGAAATGCCTTTTTTTTCTTTTTAATTATTTTGCCTGCAGTAAAAGCTGCTTGATTTGATTCGTGCGCCACAAGAGGACGGCTGACATTGAGCAAAGGAAGAACATTTAGTACGCATTGAAAGGAGTCCAGTGCATCAAAGCTTATCTTAGGTGGGAAACTTTCCAGCTTTTGTGGGGAATAAGAAGAATGTTCCTCCTTCTATTTGTGAAATACACCCGCTCCATCGAAGCAAAGGAGTGCGTTGCTCTGCCTCTGAGGCAGCGGCTGAAGTAGTAACAGAGGTGAATCAGACATCTCAGAGCATCTCACAATGACACTACCGTGACGATCTTAATCACACGATGAAGAGGAGTAACCGTAGATGAGGTAATTTCAACAGGTGTTTGTGGTAGTTAATCCATTCTGCATTAAGGCGGAGCTTCCTGTGGAACATGTCCATCCGCCTCTAATACCCACACCGGTGACACATCAGCCCACAATACATCCACAAAGCTAGAAGGCACAAACAAGTGCATGCAGACCCCTAGATCCCACACTTCATTACGCGTCCAGCCATCCCTGACTGGAGTAAATCGATGCCGGATAATAGCCAGCAACATCACCCCTCCACCCCTCCACTGCTCCTTACTCTATCCCTCCATCCGTCTTGCTGTTTGTACATTCACTCATTCGCCTCTATTTCTTCCACCGACCCCCCCCCCGTAAAACCCCCGCCGCGCCATCCTCTCGCTAACATCTACTGTTTTTCCAGCATCCATCTCACCTGTCTGTTCTCATCACTGCTGCCGATCATCCCTCTTATCAGGCGCGGCGCCTGTGTTAGCGCTCTTGTATCCAACATGTCTGTTGTGACGGCTGACAGCCCGGCCGTGCTGCCGTGCTGCCGTGACACTCACAGGGATAATAAGCTCATTTTGCATGTGCTTCCGTGTCACTCCTGTCTGTCTTAGCCGCTTTCTATAATTTAGGTCCGCGGGATCTCTGTGGATGGAGGCATTATCAGTCCGCTGAGGATTGGCAGGGTGTTGGAAAACTGAATTTTCTTAACGTTTACATGCGGGCAGAGATGATACCGCAGTCTCACTTTGCAGAACAGCCACATTACCTTCATTCACTAAACCCAGTTGATAACGGCTGCCTGCACAGGGGCGTGAAAGCCGCCCGAACGGTCAAAGTTTTAGCATTTCTACCAACTAGCTTGGGAAATAATTTATTGTGGTTAATGACCCGCTGCGGGCATGTTGCATACAATTAAAGCTGTGATCCATTATCGCAACCAAACAACAAAATGGCCCGTCATGCTCGCATTACTCACATTCCTGTAGCGGAAAAAACATTTGAACTGATCACCCTTATCGCTGCTGTTCTGCAAACTGTTAGGAAATTAATGCATTTTTTTAATTTAAAACACAGCGCTGTAATTACCGCAAACATATTTAGCTACTTTCCAGAATATTAAAATGACCCCAGTGCAACACTGTTCCACAAACACTGTTCCACAAACACTGTTCCACAAACAGTGTTTGTGGGTTTTTTCCACATATTTTGACAACATTTTTACAGTGTGGTATTTACATTCAAATTTACATTAATAAACTTTAGATAGTTAGAAAGAGCATGGGATAATATCATTTCTACAGAAACCAAATGTTAACAGTGCATAACTCTGAATTACTGTTGATTTCAAGCTTTAAAAAGAATCTGATTTTTTTTTTCTGGTATTTTACTGTAATGTCTTCTACACAGTCAACGTACATTTCACAATGAAATTCTGGCAAACACAGCTGCTGGTATTTTATCCTAAATTACAGAGAATTAAACTTTTATTTTTTATTTTTTATACAGTGTATATCATCTACATGCAGACTAATTACCCATACCCTATAATAAAAAGGATTATTTAGCTTCAAAGCAGGACTTTTTTCTGGTGCCTGAACAATGACTACATTTTTAAAATGTCCTTTTGGTATAAATATTTAAGTGAGTTGTGATAAAGTCGAGGTGGAACAATAGGAGGAAGACTGCAGCGAAGAAAAGCTCTGGAAGCTCCCCTTATATGGTATCTCCCACATTCAGGGTGACACACACACAAGGAGAGAGAATAAATCACCCAACGGGAGAAAATGATATGTTAGCAAATATCTAAAAGTAAATGTCAAAGCTAATTTATTAGTGACCTTTATCCAGTTGTAATTATGTGATGGGATGTTCCATCACTAACGACTGAAGGTACTTCTGGTTTAGGGGAGAGGAGAGTATGACACACAGTGTTGTCAGTCAGTGCCGGACTGATATAGAAATGAAATACGCAATGATTTTTTGAAACATAAAACTTATTGTAAGATAAACCCAGAGAGGTTTTCCGAGGATGATGGTCAAAGACTGACTCCTTTATCGTCACGCCAAACACACGAGTCTAGAAGAAAATCCCATTTAAGCAGCAAAACCTTCAGGATTGCAGCTTTAATTTCCTTTGTTTGCCTTTTAATTCAGCGTAAACATTTTGTTTTTCTCCACACGTTAACAAATGGATTCCCAAAGCGAATGGAACTCATTCCTTTTTTTGGTGTAAATTCACTTCTGGGGCCGACATTGAGCTCCTGAGCTGCTGAAAAGAATCCGTTTTGTTCAGCAGCGGTGTGTTATTTGTCGCAGAGCAGGTAGAGCGCCGAGACGTTTGTGCTGCTGGGATCTGCTGCATGCTGCAGCATAAAAACATCACCGGAGCAAAGAGCACATTTACCCGGAGGAGCTACATGCTGGTGATTTAACAGGTGAATCATTTAAAGTAGAAGTGGTGTAACAATCTGCCAGAGCAGCTTTCAGTGAACGCTCCTCCTACAGTCCTCTGATTAGCAGTTTTTACCTGTGAACGTATAAATATGCTGGTAAGGATCTGTTCTTCTGTCATTACCACTGCAGAGAACCTACAGGTGAAACACCTGCTGTTCACACATCCTACAAAAGTCAGGGATATTAACACCATAACCTGCATCCTCTCATCCCGTCCAATCTCACACCCACAGACCTCAGCGTGAGGAGGAACTGGATTGATTTGGGTAAAGGTTGCTGACATATATCCAACAGTAGGGGGCGAGGATCTCCAAACGTTTTTTGGGTCGTGACATTTTTCACCTCAAACATGGATTCAGAAAACAAACTAACTAGTAATAATTATATAAAGATGTTCCAGAGACACGATATCCAGAGACGGTTCAATGATTTATTTAACCTCCTTTTTCATCTCACTCTTTCTTCCTGTCACATATAAACTAGTTGACAGATTGTTTTGTACTCATTGACTTATTTTAAGCTTTAAATCTGCTTTCCTATTTCAAACCCTTTATTTTGGACTGGAGGGGGTGGAGATGAAGGAGAGAGAGTAAAGATCTTTAACATTGCAGAAGGACCCACCTCCACATGACCGTGGCGGCTTTGATGTCTTTGGGGAAACTGTTTTGTGTTATTGGAGGTCTGTGCTCTTCAGGGTCAATCTATATATTTTTCTTTATTTTATCATTTGTGGTCCTGTCCAGGCGTGGCACCTCTAGGAGGTGCAGGACTGTTTGACCTTGGAGGAGGTGCAGCTATCTCGTGAAGGCTGAACCAAACTTGAAAAAAGAAAAAGAGGATATGGGAATCCACACCTCAGGGAGTCACCTGACCTCCTTAAGATGGCGTGATGATGACGGGACAATGACCGTCAGTCAGTCATTATGAACAGAACCTTCAAATGAACTTTTGAGGAGTAACCCTGACAATCAGAGACTTATACCCCGACATAGGAAGAATCGTTGCATCAGCCGCCCCCAACACTAACGAGGAGGACATGAAGTGGAGGCAACAGACGGAGGAGGAGGCAGAGCAAACGCCGCAGCAGCAGCTGCTCTCCGCCCGCAGAACAACCATTAAGATGGGAGGAGGCGACGCTCCTGGGAGGAGGTGCGTAATGAATGTTCATCGGTGATGTGCCTCAAACATCTGCGCTCCCCAAATCCCCTCCATACCTTCATTGTCTTGTAGGAGCTCTCATCCTCCACTGCATCTTTCTATTATCGCCACAATGCTCCTTTCACCTCCCCTTTCGGCGGCGGCCGCAGGAGCCGTGTGGAAAATGTAGCGGGGATAGAGACGGAGAGATAGATGAAGGAGAGAGTGGCAGGAGGAGGAGGAGGAACATCCCCATCCCTCCTCCCTCCACCCCCTTACAACTTTTCTTTGGGGGCTTCTTATAAACCAACCATCTATCTCCATTATGGCCCCGAAATTGCTATTTGTCGCTTTGCGGGGAAGAAATAATCAATATGTCTTGTGGGGGCAGCGAGCGCATTAGAGGAAGCAAATTGATGTCTCTCGCCCCAGCGCTTCACACCCAGCACACTGCAGCACAGCTAATGGGAAGCGTCGCTGCTACCAGACAGGGGGTCTGTCTGTGTGTGTGTGTGTGTGTGTGTGTGTGTGTCTGTGTGTGTGTGTCTGTGTGTGTGTGTGTCTGTGTGTGTGTGTACATGAGCGAGTGGTCAGGCATAGGGAATTTGTAAACGCCAGTGTTTGGCTGTGTGTGTGTGTGTGTGTGTGTGTGTGTGTGTGTGTGGACCGGCACACCAGCATAAGCCGGTGTGTGTTTGTGTGTCCAGCACCGACAGGGCCTTATCTCTCCCCGCCATCCGGTTTTAGGTCTTTGGGCTGTCAGAAGCAGATAGCCCTGTCACCGCGGCAGCTTCCCCGTCTGCGGGAGCCTTGAAGGCTTCCTTTAACGGCTGACACCTCCAGAAATCACCTGATAAGTGCCTTGCAGACGGAGGTGACAACCACTAGTCCATCCTCTCCATCTGGCTTTCATTTCATTGCCTCCTGATCCGTCACGGGACAGACAGTGAAAACACTTTCAGCATGTTTTGTAAATATTTTGTCCATTTATCTGTTGTTTTAGTTATTGCTTTGCCTCTTATTTGTTCGTGTTTTAATCTTTGCTCACATGGGTTATTTTACAGACAACACTACGTTAACTACAGGTCCACATTGTCCACATTGGACAAACAAATATTGTGGTGGACACAAAGCACAGGAAGGACGAGAATGTTTCCGAGGCGAGGGATGCGCCGCCGATAATCTCTTCCTGGCCTCCAGAGTATCAAATGAGAAGTTACATTTAGTTCATGTCCATATCTGATCACTAAAGGAGGCAGGAGAATCAGTGAATATCTGAAACACCTTGGAGGACGGAGCAGCAGAGAAGGAGGGAGGAGCCACCGCTAAGCTGAAGAAGCTAACAGACCTGGAGACACCTGTAAATAATAGAGACTAATGAAAGTTTGTAAAGAAGCCTCAGCTCAACTAATGAAACTTTAATTGTCCTGCGGTTAATTAGGTTGTGAAATGAAGATTAGGATGACATTAATCATTCATCTTCTCCTTTTTCCTGCATATTATAGGACACACTTGCACTATGGGCTATTTAGGAGCTTTTCATCAGCTTCATGTGAAATTAAAAGATTAATCAAGAGACGCTCTCTAATAAGTGCTGCGTTAAAAATAACTCCACTCGCATTATTTTGGCGACCCGGTTCTGGTGTAAAGGGGGGCGACCCAGCATGGGTTGTTTTAACACAGCAGGCCTGGGTTACGGGTTTGACCCAGCATGTTGGGTTGTTCTCCAGCTGAAAATAAGCCCAATTGACGGTTTTTGTGTTAAAACATCCAAAATATGGGCTTAAAACTCAACCCAAATTCTGAGTTAATTCTGTCGTATCACATGACTGGTTTAAAGTGGTTTAAACTAGATCTAGCTGGCTATGTTGGAATGTGGGAATGATAGTGAGTAAGCTAGCTGGCTAATTGAATGTCAGCATATAATAGAAGAATGTTGGTTTGTCTTGTAATTTAGCAGCAATGGCCATCTTCATTCAAGCTACATACATTTTTATAAACAATACCTAACGTTAGCTAAGGTTAGTTTGCTTAGCGTTGGCTAGCTCATGTGAGCTAAGGCTGATAGTTTAGTCCGTTAACATCAATTTCAGTTCACTTTGACTGTAAACATGAATTATCTTCTTATATTAAGCCAGCATATTGTCGATATCTCCAAAGTACAGTTTTAAGCATTTCCTCTCATGCTGGTACAGATCATTATTATGAACATGACAAAATGTAAAAGAATGATGAGCCTCGCTTTCACGTCGCACCAGAAACCCGTCGTACTAGGTTTTATAGTTGGATGGGTAATAATTATCAATGATATTACTTATGCATTGATTCCTGATATTCCTGACTGTGTACCAGAGCACAGATTTAGATTTCAAGTTCTAAGCTGACAGCCGGCGTCCCTGCCTGTTTCCAGAGACCCTCGGTCTCAGTCAGGAAGCACTAAAGCCAAACTGACATCTTGGGGGCAGCAAATAAAAACATCACTGTCACTGCGTTATAATATGAGAATAAATATGTAAATAGTGGGACTGATACTGTGAGAGTCTGTCTCTCAGTCTCTCTCTCACAGTAGAGAGTCAGATGCCTCATCTCAGAAGATGGACAGGGGTGGGGGGCCGGGGTGGGGGGTGTCACAACAGGATTCTCCATACTCCATTCATTGACTGCAGAGGGCATTAGGAATCTGTCAGTCCTCATTTAGCCGCTGCACATGCACAAAACTAGACACACACACACACACACACACACACACACACACGGCCACACACACGGCCACACACACACACGGCCACACACACACACACACACGCAGAATTCTTATCACAAAAAGACACAAGACATTTCTCTATAGAAGCCAGTTTGTTCCACGTCTGCCAAAGCTCTTATTTAGGGGTTTTCTGTTCTTTTCTCCTTGTTTATTGTCTACATCCATCAAAAATTAAGAAGTCTAAAGGATAGAAACTGACCTTTCCCTAAATCAATCCAGTTCTTCCTCACATCGACGTCCTTGTTGGTATAGAATTAGAAAAGGATTAACTCCATTTTGAGTTACCACATTAACACGAAGATCTGCAATTTGGTAATATCCCCGACTTTTCGAGGAAAGAACTATACCAATCAGCCATAACATTATAACCACTACGTCAGAGTTCTGGTTGGTTGTTCTCAGTCTGCAGCGGTTATATCCTACGACCAACAAACGGTTGTTTACCGTTACTTTCTTCACGTTGACCTGAGATCAGGAGTCCCAGAGCTGCAGCTACTGATTTAAGATGAAACTGAGCTTCCATTATTGAACATCAGATTCTACTTCAGTCAGACAGAACCTTCTTTAGTAGCTGATGCTCTGATGACCGGTGTGACAATGTTACCACGGCGACACCTTAAGTCAATATGAGCGATGGTGGAATGGTTGATCTGGTTTACTGTAGCTTTGGCTACTGTGTGTCTTACAGTCAATATTAGGTTTGTTTGTTGTTTTCTTGATGCTAATTAAGGTTTTGTTCTCAGTCACGTGACGACCTGGAAGTTAAGGGAGGATTCCCAAACACGGAGGATGAAAACAAATATAATATTTGTGTATTCGATCAATCCACTTCTTAAAAAGACACATTATAGTGCGTCCTGGGGTGCATCACTCTAAAGTGTCCTCTGGAGACACTTCCGTTGTGTTGTGATTTTGGAGCGCGTTTTCCGAACGCGGCTCATGTGATGTGGAATGTATGTTTTCTTAATTTGCAGCGTGTTTTGTCCCTGTGGGCCACCGTAGATGGGGTTCACTCTAAAAGGTTCTCCGGTGTCTTGGTTGGTAGAACTGAACTTCCATATTCGCTCAGAGCGTAATGGTCTCCTCATTGGAGCTGAATCCAGCCGTTGCTGCAAACACAGAGGAAGGCATAGCAATTAGAAGAACCTTGTCTGCGAGCGTTGGACGCTGCACGCGCTGCTGGGCTTAAACGTTTCCAGCAGCCCAGGGAACGTTGTCGGGGCTTTAACACAACGCCGCAGACACGCCTAAGACTCCCATTGTGCCTCCCGCTAATCCATTTCCACCCTAACAAGCCGCTGCATTCGAACCCAGCCATCCGACTGCAAGCCTGTCCACCGTCTGCTGAGCTTGGTGCGGCTCCAGCATTCTGACTTTCAGCAGCCATTTTAAGCTCTCACTGGCAACCATCGCCCTCTTCTGTGTCGAAACAAAGCTCCGATGTTTCAGCGCTGAAGTGCTGCTGCAGGACGTGCTGGAAAACACGCCGGCGGTTTTCTATGGACTGTCTGTCGATACGGTTGCTTTAAGTCCATGTGTGGAAATTGTCACAAGATGTAACTTTGCAAGAATTGATCGTGGCATCGCTGCGAGACAGAAAATGACACGACAACAATATGACTGTATAACTGTGCTCTTCAACCAACGCGTTGTTCTCTCCCCACTTTGACTGAATTTGAATTCTCTGACCTCCAGACAGTCGTACCTGCATGGAGCGCGAGCGAATGTCTTGTTTACTCATCCACAGAGGTATAAACAAAATGAAAGAAATACCGCTTTTGTTCTGTGCAAATCAAGCAGCTGAGAGACGACGGAGAAACCGGCCGAGCCTCTTCTCTCTGAGCTGGATGTGGTGGAGACACGCCGGCAGCTCTATTCATTGTCCTCGCGCCGGAGAACGCCACCTCGGGAGCAGAGAGCTCACGAATAAACATAAAATTAATATCAGCATCCGTCCCAACTCTAGCTGTGTGGGCCTGGTTTTAAATTACATTTTTATTTAAAGCTGGAAAGAAATGAAAGATTGTTTTGTTGAATTTCTTTTTAAACTTTGTGGTTCAGTATCTGTTTGGTGTCTTTGGCTGAACGTTCTTCTTATCCCCCCTGCTGTCAAAGGGACAAACTTCCCTGTGGGCTTGAGCACAGACGCCCGCTGTGATGAGATTAATGTAGACGGGAGGGAGATGACTTTGGAGGGGGGCGGGGGGGCTTCAGGTGCGTCAGCGTCTGCAGTGTAAAACCTTTGAAATAGTTCAGGTTTGGGAAACCCAGAACTTTTCTCTGTTGTTCGTCTCTTCTCTCTCAGAGGTGGCATGAGCCTCTACAGAACCCAACATTATATCCCTGAATCGGGAATATGATGGAACCTCTGCTGCAAACCCTTCACTCAAAATCTATTTCATGCATAATTCAATTTTCACACCCGCATATACCGGTGTGAGGAAGAACTGGACTGATTTTGTGAAAGGTCGATGCTGTATTTCTGTCACTAGGGGGGGGTCTATCTCAAGAAGTTTTCGGGTCATAATTTTCTCAAATTTGAAGCAGATGAATCGACTGGAGGACCTCTATCACCCTAGTAGTTCATATTTGACACTGTTTACCGGACAACTTTTAATTTGAGGAGTTCAATCCGGGTGGTTGCTTGTACAACGCAGGCAGTTGGGGGACGATAGATGAGATTGATGACTCGAGATTTACAAAAAAAAAGAAAAAGTTTTCAGTATGAAAATATCCATTTTGCGTCCTTCAAGTTCACCAAAATGAAATCAGGTGTAGAAACGTTTAGTTGAAACGGGGACTCTGAATGAAAAGACAACAGATCTGAGAGCAGTAGTGGAATTCCAACAACATATTTGTGCGTTCATTCCACAGCTGCTGTTGTGCCTTTGAGCTCCGCGGTGTGAGAT
The DNA here is from genome assembly GCA_009660295.1 of Lophius piscatorius. NCBI lineage: Eukaryota > Metazoa > Chordata > Actinopteri > Lophiiformes > Lophiidae > Lophius > Lophius piscatorius. The sequence continues at coordinate 27,557 of VRLP01004890.1, read as the reverse complement.
TGTTTAAAGAGACGGTGCGTTGGCACAAAGATAGACACACTGAATATGAACAGAACCAACTCTAGACAATAAAAGAGGCAGCGCATCAATAACTGCTGGGCTGGGCGTAGCAAGGGGGCTTATTGGTTTAATTCTGAAAACACAGGGAGACGGGAGAACAAACAACTGAGGGGGCCGTTTGTGTGCGAGCGTGAGCTCCCAATCCAATCTAGCATCTCTTTCAACACATACAGCAGCCATAGTGCAAATATTAGCGCTGCATCTATTGGGAGGCAATCTGGCTGCCAAGAATGTTGTTGTCTTCTTCTGTTTGTTGTGTGTTTTCTGCAGGAGTGTCAGCAAACAGAGCTGGATTGTCACTGAGTGTTGATGGCGCTGTTTTGTAGCTTGAGGAGGGGTTCTGCTGGTTATGAGCACTAAGTTCAGAGGCTTCAATCCTTGTTGTGCCGCGGTCCAATGGCGTCGCCTGAGCGTTGTTTCAGCTGAATGTCTTTTGGTTTAGAGTGTTAGAACAACGTGCAGGGGGGGGGGGTCCCATTACAGCGGCAGCTAATTGCCCTCCATGCTTGTTTAATTTCTGCAATCTGTTATTAGTTAGACTTTCCAGATTGGAATCCAATTGCTTCACTATTCCTCTTATTTCTTACATTTAGGAAACAAATATCATTACAAAGAAAGAGTGTGTCATGTTTTTTTTATTATTTCCCTGAACAATCTGGGATATTATGTAATTGTCCTTCAGAGTTTTTCTCGGGCCATAATTTCAAAACCGTTGGTCCGATTAAGTCCAAATCTGGTGCCGATGAATCGACTTGAGGAGGTTTATTTTCTATGTATCGTATTTGATTCGAATAGTTCATATTTTACTGACTAGGGGGAGCTTTTTCCGAAAACCACTGTATGATCAGGGGGACTGCGTGTACAACGCCTGCGTGAATTGGAGCGAGGTCTTTTCAGGGACATACTCTATCTGTCAGGGACCACAGCGCAGGCCCGGTTTATTAAACCAGAACATACTGGACAGCCAAAGCTTTGATGTAAACTTGCAGTGAATCTGAACAGTTTTCTGCTGGATCAGTGTCTCACAGTGGGACATTGTGAGCTGCAATGCACCCTGGGAGAAAAAAAAAGTTAAGGTAACAGCTGAGGTATAATGTGGTAATAGTTGTGTTGTGATAGTAGTTTAGTGAAAGTTTTAAAGCCTAATATAAAGTCAGAGCAAACTTCCAGCAGGCACAGAGAAACGTTGCATTAATCTGAAGTTGTGCATTTGACAACATGATGAATGTAAGGCTAATATTGACTTTCTCCCTCCTCAGATTTTCTCTCTCCCAACTCCTGATTGAAATGCATTTGTCTTCTCGCATCTGCCTAACTGTGAACGCTCGGGGCTGTTGGTTCTTCTGTTTATTGGAGCTTCTCGCTGGGAATGAGACCGGGAGAGGCGAGACAAAACCCAGTTCATTTGCAGTTTGATAAAGCGTTACATCATGGACCGGGGGGCTAGAATTCTCTGTGGCGTGTCTCTCCAGGCTATCCCTTTCACATCACACATCCCCGCTTGATTGATGTGCCTGACATTGCACACATACAGCCTGTATTAATTCATCTAAATTTTCTTTCAAGGATTGGTTTGGAATAAACGCTACTTTTCTCCGACAGGGAGGAATGATTGTGAAGAACCTGCGTGTCCATGATACCTTCACATGCTGACGTGAGCGTTGAACGTACTGAGGGATGTGCAGACACGCTCATACAAACAGGGACATCTTCCTAGCCTTGCCTCCGTGTTCCCGCCCTGTTGAACGGATGACTTTCCCTCACTGATAATGTGTGAAGCCTCTATCTTAGGCGGGAGCGCTGACGTCTATTAGATCTATAAATCATGTTAGGGGAGGGGGTGGGGGTGGGGGAGCAGTGAGAGCTCAGGGTCGTAAATCTCATTACCTGAGGCTGCTGCCGACCCCCCTGCTGCCTCACCCTGTCCTCACTCTCTCCCATTATCAGCTGACCTTGACCACCAACGCAGACACTTATACTCAATCAGGGCCGTGTGTGTGTGTGTGTGTGTGTGTGTGTGAGTGAATTTACCCGTTTTAGCTGGAGACCCTTTCTCCCTCTCCCAAACCTAAATTGGGCATGGATTTTAAAAAAAAATAAAAAAATGCCAGTGGTCCCTTGTACCTGTCATCTGTCCGTCTGCAGAGGCAGGAGATGCATTATTGTCTGTACCCATGAACCTTCAATCAAATGATTCACAAGAATCTAACCTCTAACTCAAGTGACGTAACATAAAACAAATATTTTCTCTAAAACAAGTGAGCCACAATTATTGACACCCCTAGTAAATCCTGAGGTTAAAGGTCACTGAAGAATATCTCCAGTCCTGTCTTATATTTCTACCTTCACCTGTTTGAGCAGGAACTCTGAAGTGTTGAACAGGTACTTCCTGTTTGACTGGGGTATAAATATGAGGTGACACAGGCCTGATTCTCTCTGAGGTTCTTCACCATGATGAAGACCAGAGAACACAGCAATGAGGAGCAAAGAAAAGTTGTAGAGCTGCACAAATCCACCCGCAGATACTGGATGAAGACCTAAAAGCCTGTCAGGAACCTTAAAGTGGGCCGTGGTTGGACCTTCCACACACAATGATCTGAAGCTTGTGGACACTTGTGGTGTCATTAAAAGTGTTAGATCGATGTCCTTTTAACTTGAATTTAAGTGTCGATGATCCTGAGACTTTCCGTGGCTAACTATTGTGCTGCTATGTACGCTAAAGATGAAAGATGGTGAACCAAACTGTACGAAAGAGACCTTCTAAACGTGAACGAACCCCTGAGAATGATGTGAGCATGATGCTGAGCATGCTGGGACCCTGAGCTCACAGAGCTATGACATCACACCGGGTCATCTTGGCTCCAAGCATTTGCTCTTTTTCTTGTTGAACAACTCACACCCGATCTGTTTTCAACTAAATGACCAGAAGAAAGATGAAATCCTGTTATGTCTAATATCTCTTCACAGTGGTTGAATTAATTACGGGCCGAGCCTGAATATATTCATGCATTAGAATTAGAATCAGAGGATTGTTTGTGTCTGTGTGCTCACCGGTTGCCTTTCTTTTTCTAAATTATTATTATTTTTCCTGCATTTTAAGCGTCGCACAAGCTGCTTTGGAAACGGCGCATTTACATAAAACTTGAGGCCAAAACGGCAAATTTGAATTTGAATCGAAGAGACTGAATGAAAGAGAGGGAAAAGCGGAAATATTTTAATTACACGGCGTGCGCGTCGCCAACTGCATGTTCTGTCTCTCAAACAGGGGCATTTTATAAAAACAATTATTTAGAAGATCTTTTGGCGTTCTGATTTGCAAGCGCCAGCAACTCCACTTCTTTTCCCATAAATATGTTAGATTTATTTGCCTCATTACAACTTTTTATTAAGCCTATTACTTCAATCTCCCTGATTGAACTCTTCAAATTAAATGTGAAGTTGTGTCGAAAAAACTATTTTTAGTAAAAGTAAGAAAAAGCTTCCATGAACTATTGGAGTAAAATATGATATAATATATATATATATATATATATATATATATATTATATATGATAGATGTTAGATATACACAAGCTTTTGTAGTAGAAGCTCCGTAGTGTCAGAAATATACAAATGGCCATTCCAAAAATCAGTCCAGTTCTTCCTCACATTAAGGACTAGTGAGTATAACATTTTAAATATATACATATAATAACCATGCCTGACTGTGGGAAGGGTCTTATATATAGGCTACTAATCAGGTGCAGGTTTTTTAGAGTAAAGTAAACGATTCGACTGCTGACACAAATATAATTTAATTACAACGGATCAAATTAAAAGCAGACTCATGTAGAAGTGGGGATTATTCCACCGGCAGCCTCTTCCTCCTAACATCGTTTCTTCTACTGCGCTGCTTTCTCCAATGCATCTTAATGGGTTTTCATGCCCGGAGCAGATTCAAGGCTCGGCTAGGAAAACGCTGTACTGCATATCTGGCTGTGTGTGCTAGCATCCATAATAAGTCATATGACAACACTCGCTGCTATCATACAAACCCCAAAATGTCACTGTTGCACCACTGTGCCTTTGGGTGACCCTGAATAATTTTGCCTTGGCAGTCAGGGAGAAACTTTGCCCAGAGGAAGCTCTTGAAAAGTACATCATGTCTGCCCGGAGGCATGATTCATAGGAAGGTGACGGCATCAGTCACATCCGACGGCTGCAAACGTCCACAGCACTAATCACCACAGTCAATCCACGGAGTGAGCGAGGGTGTGAGGGAGTGAGGACAATAAGAACGGCGATGAAATAATCCTCTCAGCACAGCTGATGTTCGATGTTACATCTCAAAACTCCACAGTCTCAGTAACACATCCTGTTTGTCAGAACCTGATTGCTACTTCTCTACAGGTGCCTCTGCGCTTCAAAGCGTTTAAAACGCTCTCTGAGGAGACATCATCCGTCTCTTGTGACTTCAGAACCTAAAATCTACAAGTGAAAATGATGTAATGTGACATATTTTGTTGTTTCATTGCTGGCAGTTTGATTGGGGGAGTCTTTAAAACTGTTTCTGGTACGCCCAGTGTAAGCTTTTACAAAAGGAACTGTAGGGGCCACCATACCTGTCTCACCTGATTTCATGAATCCTAAAAGTCATATCACAACTAATCTATACAATACCAGAAAACAAAATACACCAAGCAGCAATAACAGTGTAGCTATGACAGGTGGGATATATATGGCAACAAGTCAGTATTATTGTCTGCAGGGTTGATGTGTTGGACCCATGATAGATGGTCAAGATAAGAATCGGAACAACTTTCAAGATCGAAGCCACCTTTTTCACCAAAGTGGTCTAAGGAAAGACATCTAGGGAACAGTGACAGGTGAACCAAGGCTGATTGATGGGCGTGGGGATAATAGGCTCCTTCATTGTCCCACAGAAACGCTACTGTGGAAATTGAGGAAAATGTCGAGTCAAGTCAATTTATTAATATAGGTACATTTGAAATACAACCTGATGAATAATTAAAACCATAAATTAACCTAGGCCTATGCTGTCGTCACCGTCAGCAAGGGAATAACCCCGAGAAGCCCCCAATCCTCTGCACTGTCCAAGCAATCCCCCTGACAGACATCTATCTATATGAATATTACATTTATGGAGAAGTTACTGTCGCTAAACAGTGTTTTAATAAAAAGACGCCCCGCATGAGTAAAGTATGTTATATAAAAGATAAATCTCCTTGTGTTGATTCATAAGCAACAACTTTGGACTAATTCAGATCAATGTTTGAGAAAATATGACCCAAACATTTGAAGAGAAGCACTCCCCCTAGTGGCAGAAATATGCAGCGGACCGTGCCTAAAATAAATCCAATTCTTCCTTGCACTTCAAAAATAATCCATGAAAGTAGTTTTTGAATTGTCGTGTTAACACGAAGGATCTCCAGCGAACTCCATAATATTAAGTCTATTTATGTCATATTATACCATCATAAGCTTATTTGGTGGAAAAAGGGGGACCTAAACAATACTGGGCATATGGTCTTAATGTTATGGCTGATCAGACTATACACGTTGAACTTCTCCATGCTGTGTTTAATCTGAATCCCAGCACAGGTATAAGGCAGAGGGAATTCCAATCATCATTAATAATAATCAGATAAAATAGTGATGAGTTTGTGGTAGGTCTCTCGTCTTCGTCCACCAGACCACTGCACACATTCCACCAGTGTCCTGTTCCACCCAGCAAGCCCTGGGGACCACCTGAGGGTAACACATCACAGGTTTGTTGTTCCTGTATCTGCTCCAGCAGAGAGGAGCACGCCTCATTAGTGTGTGGCCCCTGTAGGATCCCGGGGCGCCTAAACCCACACCGCAAACCTCCTGTTGCCCCTTGGGCCCCGAAGCCCCAAATACAACAAATCACTGAAACAAAAATGTGTGCTAGCATCCCTAATGCCCAAATCTTTACACTTCAAAAACACAATTATGCTAATGCCAGGAATCATTTGCCATTCAAACTCTAATTTAATGCGGCCTTTTAGTGGGGAAAGCTAATTAGAGGCTTTAATTAACATGTGCGACACAAACTGAATGGAAGTGCGAAGGAGCCTGTCCATCAGGCAGAAGCACAGCGAGAGCGAGTGCCAAAGAGAGGAGTCTGAAAGCTATGCAAATGAGGCGAGGGAGCGCCACAGGGAGGCGTGGATCTCTGCCGCTACAACGCTCTGTGTAAATATCACCGTGACCCGTAGACAGAGTGGAGTCATCTCATTAACAGGGACTGGAAGGTGTCACCAGAACTCAGCCCAGAAGGGTCAACGCTGAATCAGTGCAACCTGGGCTCAGTGAAGGTCCACTCATTAAAAAGCTGACAAAACACGCTGCTCTGAAAAGGCTAATTTTCAGAGCGACGTTACAACTTCCTGTAACGAAACAGCATCGCAGGAACTAGAAATATATACCGAGCGACTCCAGCGTAAAAGAGTCAGATAAGAGAGTCACTGACAGGAGTCATGACAGGTAGTTTATTCTGATACTAAGGGACATTATGGGTTACTGTGATGTGATAACTTCATGTAACTACGGTATAATAGTGCTTATTTCACTATTTGTTTTTACTGTGAATATGCCCAGTATAATATTGACTGATATAACAATGATGTGATCATTTACTTTTATTCTCTATAGGCTGATCGTCTACTGGGAACCTCCTGGAGTAAATGATGTTTAGTGTAATACCTCTACAGTGTGTGATAATGTCCTGTAGATCCTTTTAACATCATTTGTATAAATTACGGTGCAAAACTCAGCAAAAGGAACATTATTAGACAATAGAATTCAGAAAATGGTGCCATGACAGAGCAGAAGCAATGAATTCCCTTAAACCAGGATACAGTACATAACATGTAGACAAATACACAGAATACACAGAACTTCAACAAAGACTGAAATAACCCTGTTATTTTCTCTATATTGAATATTTTGATGATACATTTCAATTTATCTTAATTGTTAGCTAACCGATGTTGATATTAATAATGAAAATAAGAGTATATATATATATGCAGATGTAATTTTCCATAAGATTCTTCAGTGTTTTATGTGTTTGTATGTAGTTGATTGCAAATGTCGTATTTCTAAACTATAAAATATGCTGTAGCTTAAAAAACATACCATAATGTTGTGAGCTTAAATTCAGGCCGCCACAACTGCTAATATTTTATATTATATTTCTTTAGCTTTTTTCTCCCTGAAGAATGTCAAAGTTAACTTTCATGTTCTATATAAAGTGATGTTCTGTCGTTTCCTGTGCATAAAGAGTAAATGATTGTAGATGTCAGCGTTAACTTCAGGACTCAGGGTCAGATTAACCACCAGGAGGAATGGATGCTGCCGTTTAGCCCGAAACTCTTGGATTAATGAATAAAGTAAAGATTAGTATTACTATGAAAGCTGACCTGAGAGAAAAGAGGAAGACTTTCAGTAGAAGGTAGGAGGTGATAGGAGTCAGGGACATCTTCTGATAACATCCTGTAGATCCACGCGTTCACAGCTCCGCTCCTAAATACATTTGTATTTTCTATTGATTAAAATGGGTTCTGTGCTGGGGTTCTTTTACAGATTTCATGAGGCCCATTATGCAGGTTTGTAGGATGTAATTTCCATACTTGATCTATGTGACAACATTTCTATTACCTCCTGGTTCTGGTTCTATATATGGCTGGGGTAGAACATCAATCGTGTTAATGATTTTCTACATGTTGTTTCCATTCATTATTTCAGAACCATTTGTGTGAGGCACGTTCAGTGGGTTCTGATGTATCAGAATCTCATTTTGCACATTTGGTACAAGTCAAATGCTCCCTTTTATTAGTTTACACATATGAGCCATAACTTTAAAACCACTGGTCTAATATTGTAGCAACTCTTTGCAATGCCTTGTGTGTTCCGACTCCCTTTTAGCAGAACCGGCATTAACTTTATTTTAACAATCTATGCCACAATCACTCTTCTGTGGGACTGAACACCACCAGCTAGTCTTTCCCCCCCATGCACACCAACAAGCCTTGGGGGCTCTTGTCCCTATCGTTGATTCACAAGTCTTTCTTCCTTCTTACAATTTCGGTGGCCGTCACCATTCAGTTCTTCAAATCTTTAAACTGGCCCATTTGTCCCGGTTCCATGTATCACCGTCAAGGACAAAATGTTCACTTGATACCTGATATATCCCTCCCACTGACGGTTGCCATGGTAACAAGATAATCAACGTCACCTGTCAGTGGTTGTAATATTACGGCCGATTGATGTCTATAAATGACACATTAGTTATCTCCTGAGAAGTCCGAGTGTCTGTGTTCAAGAGTTCATGTTTACTCACTAGAGGCTCTGTCTCTACGAACAGAACGGGCAGAACCCACTTCAGGAAATAGGAGGTAAGAGTTTTCCTCCTGGGAGTCAGTGCAGGAGGATGGAAGTGAGAGTGAATGTAGAACTGTATCGAAGGAGCATCTCAGTTTTGGGCGAGGATCGAGATTATGGACCATCGATCTTTGATTTGTCTCTTTACAGCTCTTTAAATGAAAGCCTTTTTAAAAACCATTCGTCAGGTTCTACCTGTGTTTGTCCTCGGAACAGTCTCCATCCGTTCCCATGTGACACCCTCATCTTCCTTCAGTGATTGATGGGAGGCAGAGCGCGGTGTTGTGTTTCCTGCAGCGCTCTCCTTTGAAGCAGTCATAGGAAACAGAAAAGGTTGTTGTTGCTAGCTGCCAGCATTAATCCAAAATGCATCCACAGAAACAGGACAACTTCTTCAGCCGTTAGATCACTTTTCTTCGTCTCAGAGCCGCCACAAGGATCCGTGACCGTCCGCACGCCCTCAGCAGAGTAACCTCGTTTCCTGCGAGACGCTGCCGTGTGCGGAGAGGTGTGCGCGTGAAATCAGATTATGGCTGCAGCTTTTATTGACTGGCCTAAAGGGTTTGTTTGGCTGCGCTGCCATGCGTACCACTAGACTTAACCCAGGTTACCTCTAACTCAGTTCTAAAGAGAAATTAAAGGCAGCAGTCGTTCAGAGAGAATTCAGTTCAGATCATTCAGGTTGGGCGTGTAAAGTGGGTTACGCTTCAGATGTAACTCATTTATTGGGCTTTTCACCGATAGGTGGCGTAAAGATAAAGACGCTGCTTCAGCCTCCAGCAGCAGCAGCAGGTCTCAGGTCTTCTGCTGGAGCCACGTCTAGATAACAGATATCCAGGCTGAGACTTTATTGTGCATCAGCCAGTCGTTTTTACTATTATTATTATTATAATTAGTGAATATTTCTGATTTTTATCATTTGACATGAGCCGTTGGAGTGTCAGATGAGATTATGGGTGATCTCTAAAAAAAGGTACTTGAATATATGAATGCAGGTAATTAATAAAAGATGTCTGATGTCTTCTGAAATGTCATTTGGGACGATGCATTCCTTGTCTTGCAGTTTTAACGCAGTCGGACCGCCTGCTTGTATCGGCAGCAAACACGCCTCGTCGACACCACCGGACTATGAAAGGACAACAACCACCAGAACCGCAGACGAGAAAAATTCTCATCTGTTGCAATTTGGCGTCCATGTGTAGACGTCAGGTTAGAGAGATTGTGCCACAAGAGTTATGCCGCTAAATCTGTGAGGATTACATCATTCTAACATTCTACAATAGGTGAGTACTGAAGAGAACCGCTGAAACCATGAGCAGAACTCTGTGTCCTTCTGAGGAATCACTTGTCTGGTCACTGCCAACACACACAGAGTAGGGGTTGATGAAGGCTGATCTAAACTTTGAGCTGCCATCCATCAGTCCAAGGATCTCTGTTATTAATCTCTGACGGGGAGACAGTAAGAACGTGGAGGCTCACCTCTGTGCTCAGTCTCAGGGCGCTCTTCACGGTCCATCGTGTTCTCTCCACCTGCACACAGGATGTCAAGGAAAATGGAAACAGATTCAGTGTTGCAGGAATATTCATATTGCAGACAAACTAATTGTTAGAATGTTTGGGCCTGGAGGTGGAACCGTCTGCCAGCCCGGAGTTTCCCTTCAATCATCTTGAGGAGAGAATCTCCAGTTTGACCAAACAATTATGACCCATATAGAGGAAACTAGACCCCGGAAATCCCTGATTGAACTCCTCCAATTAAATGTGAGGTTCTGTCCAAAATACATGATTTTCATAAAAACGATGAACTATTGAAGTAAAATATGATATACTTGTATACAAGGTAGATCTCCGGGAGTCCAGTCACATACACCAAACTTGGACTAAATCGAACTAACAGGTAGTTAAACTAACTATGAGAGCTAAAAGAAAAGAAAGTTTTTGAGTTAATGAGTTAACATGAAGGATCGGCGGCGGCGGCGGCGGCGGCGATGATGAATCTATAATATCCCAGACCTTTCAAGGACATCATTATTTTGGAATTATTAGTAATTATCTCCATCCAAATTTGACTTTGATGTTAAATTCACGGCAGATTCTGCGACTACATCCATCCCCACATAGCTTGATTTGAATCCAGAACAGATGTAGCTTTTGCCTCAAAGCTTTTCGGTGGCTGACTTTTTTTTGTCCTTTTCTTTAGAGCTGCGTTGAATGCAAACCGAAAACAAAGTCAGCCACTCGCCATTGAACGTCAGGGATTTTGAGTTTAGCAGCTAAAGAGCCATACAAAGTTCTTCATAATTTGGCGGAGACAAAACCCTGAACTAGAAGTCTAATGAATGTTGGACAAAAACAAAAATTTAATAAAAGATAAAAAAGTTCTTTTATCCTGCTTTGTTGTATCATCCCCAAAGGGGCCCATAAATACGTTTATATCTCTCTCACTGCTAGTTTAAGTACATTTTCACCCTCTGAAACCCCTACTGTACGCCGACGACAGCGTAGGCCTCGTCGCCACAAAGGACTTCCACTCAGCGTGGAATGGAGTATTTTGGAGTTTGAGGAATGCAGAAAAAACATTATTAAGGACTTGAACCTGCTGTGCGACAACACCGTCTCTCTCATTTAAAAGAATGTTTGTTGCCGTGAAGAAGAGATTTGAAAATGAGGGCTCTGCTTTGGAGGGCACCTGTATTTACATCTGCACCTGAAAGAGCAATAAACTCAGAGAGAATTCTCATTATGTCAGTAAACAGTATTTCATATCACTCACCGAGAAATCAATATAACGCAGAGAGATGGAGCAGGGAAAAAAAAGACAAAATGGTAGCGTGGCTGCGGCTGGCATCAGAGGGGCCTTTATAGTGAACTTGATTAAAAGTAAATTGCTTTCAAGTGCTCTCAGCTGGCTGGGGGGTTGAGGGGGAGGGCGCTTGTGTGGGGCACCGCTGGAGTTTCACAAACGACGCTTTCAGGGTGAGGAAACAAGATGAAGTAATGCTTTGAAACCGCCTGAAGACAAAGAATGTGGAGGCACTGGTGACATGGTGGTGCAATATCACCGCTATTATCATCTTCAATACAATTTCATTTACATACCGCTTCTGCGTCCATGATAAATTCAATTTCTCTCCCAGAATGTATTCTTTCTTTTTTTTTCTCTCCCTACTGCATCTCCGTGACGACAGAAGTTTATACTTGGACCTGATTTAATGAAGTTTCAATGGAATTCATTTTAAAAACTACAGGAAAAAGATAGATTATATGTTTGTAAGTGGGCAAAAAACAAACAAAAAAAAACCTCAAGAGGTTCAGCCCGAATGGAAAATTCAAATATTCACCTGAGAGGAATGTCAGACGGAGGTGGTGCTTCGTTTTGGAACCGTCACCTTTGTGTAATTTATACCCGCTGGAATAAAAGCGACACCAGGAGATGGAACGCCGTCGCCGATTTCCATGAAACTTTCACCTAATTGGCTTTAAAAGGTGAAGAGAGGACTGATGAATAATTTTACTAATTAGTATTTAGAGTTTACCTTGGTGAGAATATTATTTGAAATCCATTACTGTGCAGGGTTAATCTTTTTTATTTTTTAGAACAGCTATCCAGAAGTTAAATTTGCATTTGATTTAATTTGAATTTCTCATCCAGGAACTCTTGAAAACATTTTAAATGTAGCCTAGTAAAAGAAAAAGGTAGGTTATGTGTGATGGGTTTCTTTAAACTGTGTTTGTTTGTTACAGGTGAAATGGACGAAACAGGCGGAGTCAAGAACCGGCCAAGCGACATTTAACCACATGTAGCTTTGTAATAGTTTAGTTTTAGGGGCGGAATTCTCCTCTAATCAACTATAAAACTCTATAGTGTCATTTTCACCTCAGCCAAGGAGGTTCTGTTTTCACTCCCGTGTGTTTGTTTGTCTGTTCATGAGCAGGTTTACGTAAAAACGGGGCTCAGTGGGTTGAACAGAGACGCCGAAGTGGAATGCGCAGGAGACGAGCAGATCTATCTTTTATATAGGCATCATATTTTACTCTAACACTTTATTTTTATATATTTTACTCACTAGGGGGAACTTTTTTAAACAAAAATCCTGTTCTTGAGACATAAAGTTCTTTTATGGCCAATAACCTTGCTGTATGGGATGACGGCGTGGGAATATTTTACCGCTGCTGACACCATGTCGTGACTTAGGCGCTCACACGACCCTGTAGAGCCAGCAGCTGACAGGGAAATACCCAGGATGCATCACCAGTCTTTTGCTGTTCCAATGACTTTGACTCAGGCAGCAAAAAAGACGTGTTCTAAGGTTGTGATCACTTTGTGTGAGATTTAACTTTGCAGAGGATGGCGTTAGAAGCAGCTGTAGCTCGTGGTGACCGGCATCCGAAGGAACAAGTAGCCCACAGACAGACAAGACGGGACGCTTCAGTGACCACGCTGGGACGGTGGAAGGCCCCGCTCTGACAGACTCATCCTACACGATCGATAGCTCCTATGACAACAGCTCCTCTCGTCACAGGCTGGAGAACAAGCCGCTGAAGGTCTGAGAATGGAAGATAGGCCCCAGAGGGGAGGTTTGATTTACGAGCCCGAGTCAAGATAGAGGCAGTGCGCCCACGCTCTGTAGACGGCCTTCCTGCAGCATCAGTCTCCCTCTCCCTGCTGTCCCCGTGCCTCTCCTCCTCCCAGGATCTATTTTCCTGCCTGTTGACAGCAGCAGTGGGATAAAATGACGCACCACCCAGAAAACATTTCATTGACTTCTTTATTTTGCCTCGTTTCCATCGGAATGATGAAATCCTAAATGTCACATTTATCCCGTTTTACAAACTTGCCCAGAGGGAAAAGTGATGCTCGATGAAGTTTGGATGGATAACGCAAGAGGAAGCTCTCGTTCTAACATCACGCCGCCGTCGTCCACTGAGAGAAACAAACTAGAGACAACACAAACGCCCAAACAAAGAAAACACCGCTATTATTCTGTGGAGGACATATCACCCCCGCGCTTCTGCAACGGTGTCTGTGGTGGCAGACGATTGGACCAGGACTGAACCAGTCCAACAGCAAGGGTGTATCCTCGGAAAGCCCCAATCCCCTGCGTTGTACAAGTAATCCACCTCATCAGTTACACTTGACTGTTTTAAAAAATATATAAATATTAACAAGTTTTACCAGAGTGGTTTTTACATTTACAGTAAAGCGAGAGTATTCTTTCTACAGACATAAAAACGGTGAGAGAATGTGAAATTAAAAGTGTTAATAGATTATTGAACTGAATTCATACTTAGATTACCCTCAATCAAGAAATAGCAAATAAGGGTTTTTTAGGTCAAAATGTGTAGAAAATACAGAATTTACCAGTTAAAATACAAACTTAGTTATTGAACAGCTTTGACTACAAACTAAGACTAAGAACGCCCCGACAACAGAAATAAAAACATTAAATGATTTTTAGACTATTACATTTAAGCAGAACTGTGGCTTAAAAGAAAAGATCTGTGAACGTTTGCAGAAGCACACTGTAAAAAATGTATGAAAATTGTAAAAAAAAACAGGAAGATTCACGACTTTACCGCTTTTCAGTCATTTATCACTTTTTTTTACTGTCAGAATATGAAATTTACGGAAATTAACGAAATTCCATATTCTGACAGTAACGTGAAATAACAGCAAAAATATCATCCTGTTAGAAGCAAGTCATTACTCTAAAGTATCTTTGTAATCTAAAATCTGTGACAGTGTAAGTTACACATTAGGCCTGAAGGTATATTTCATTTACAGTAGAAAAGAAGATTCTGATTCCAGTTTGTGTTTTGGAGGTTATGTTAATTTCAAGGTGAAAAGTCTGGATTTGTTGTAATTCCCTGTCAGCTGACATCGTCTGTTTTTTCGTGGTAATTTACAGTAATATTTGTACATAGCCACATTTTATATTGGAACTTTCTGGCCACCACAGCTGCTGGTTTTTTACCGTGAATTACGTTTTTTTATTTTACAGTGTACACAAACTTTCTTTCCTCTTCGTTCTCCTTCATGATCGTCAGTCATTCTTCTTAACAGTTAGTTTTAGCCGTTGTTGTTTTAACTACTGTTGTTTTACGGTGCATTGTTTGATTCTATACATGACTTAGAATTGTATTATGTGCTTGTTTTAATATATTAGAGTGTTGTTTTATACTTTCAAAGTGTTGATTCAATGTTGTTTTAAAGTTTTAGTAAATAATAATGCAATACTCTATAAAACATTTAATACATGTTTTAAAGTCTTAGAATATTATTAGAGTATTATTCAATAACGAGGGACAGACTTAAAAAAAAAGGAACTATTTTTGCCCCCGCTGAAAACATGAAATCTTAAGTCTGACACAGACGTAGTAACTTCAAGTCAAACCAGAGGGCGCCACGTCACATGACCACATGATCGATGAGTCGGACATCTCACTTTAACCACAGAAAGTATTTCTCTTTTTACAATTATTCCTTTGGTTAAAATTAAGTTGTGAGGAAACAAACTGTGTAATTATATGTAGCTAAAGGAACTAGCCAACATTTTGGAGCAACGCGGCGGCGTGGTGAGGAGCACGGCTGCCTCACAGCTAGAAGGTTGCAGGTTCAAACCCACCTCTGAACTGGAGACTTATTTTAGGGTGATTAAGTTTTAATATTTGAACTCAAACGCTTGAAAAAAAAAAAAAAAAAAAAGTCTCAATATTTTTATCAGTCTGTGGTTTTCGGACTCGGCCCGGTCCACCGATGGACTGATGGTACCAGGTGAAACATAGACGGACTATCTAGAAGTAATCTATTACTCAAGTCCACACATTCTGGCTTCATTTCAAAACCCAAAGTCCTCACAGCCCCCCTCCCCCTCCAACTGATGGGGCGGCGGCCGAGCGAGTGAAGACACCCCGCCTCCATCTCCCTCCTGAGCCGTATCAATATTCATGGGTCTGGCGGGCGCGTTTGTGCGATGGCTGTCTCATTAGCCTTTGATCCCCCTGCGCGAGGCCTGTCGGAGCGCTGATGCGCCAACAACAGAGCGGCGTTTGAAGTGCAGAGAGAACAGCTGCTCGCATTGATCTCCATATACCATCTTCTCCATCCACACACGCACAGACGCTGCCCACGGACACCAGTGGACGCGTCTACTGTACCCTCGCCTCAGCCTGGCCTCAACATCGCCGATGTCTCTCTAAAGACACGACTTCTTTAGAGAACGCAACCCTGAAGCAAGGCGACTGAAGAGTATTTCAGTAACTCCTTTGATTCAAACATGACTCAGGATTTAGTGGTTCTGTCTTCTCTAATGTTAAAAATGTACTTTTAGTTGAACATCTGTGAGATTTTCAGTATTTTCTAACACCTTCAAAGCTAAAGAGAGGATGATTTAATGAGGAGAAGAAACGGCTCAACATTTAAAATGGCTCCACTGACGGCGTTAAACCCGAGTGTTGAGGTTAATAATGAGTCATAGCTGTAAAAAATGAAGAGCTGCTTATTCTAATTACATCTCAATCAAGACGTAGTGGGAAACTCTTTCTCTTGATGGTCTAGTCAACAAGTATTCTGTTAAATGAAATAAGTCGTTAGATGAAGGAATAAGGAAGTATAAAACTCTGTCACACGCTCTTATTGGCAGGCATCGGTGGAAATAATGAATGATTTTATAGAAAGATCCTCATTCTATAAGTGAATTATCCACCGAGTGAAAACAGACAAACTGACATCCTAAATGTCATTCAACTACAGCCGAACTACAAACCAGACTGAGAGGCTGAACACAGACTCTCAGATCAGTTCTTCAATTTGACATGAAATATTCCACAGTTAAATATCTCGGCGCCATACTCCTTTGTTAGGATTACAAACCTTATAAAGGGAGCAGAACTCATAAAATACCGCTTTTCTCTCCTTAAATCGGTACATTAAAATGTTTTTCCTGCAACTCTGCCTTAATTTAAGTTGGCACAAGATTCTCCGAGGTATTTTTTAGAGTGTAGTGGACTCTACGGTTCTCCACTCTGTGCGACGAGTGAAGCGCAGAAGCGCAGTGTCTTCTAACTGCCGCAGCAGTTAGAAGACAAACAGACCAGCTGTTGACTGGGTTATTGTCCCCCTGGGAGCAGGACGGCAGATCGATACCCCAGATGTGCCTGATGACATTAGAGGATCCTAATGGCAGTAATGAAGAGGGTTGGACAGAGACTCGGAGGGACGCCCGGCTGAAAAGACGGTTAAGTACACCGTCCAAGACCATGACGTGTGTCAGGACCGTACGCTAAACCAACACACACAGAAAAGATGCTGTCAACCTGTTTGGAAGGACAGTCAATAAAACGACAGGAAGTTACAAAAAGAATACCTCAATCTTCACAAAAACAGGTTTCTAACTTCTAACGTCTCGTATCTGTTGGTACTTAAAGTTTTAGTGAACAAACCGGCACAATCTGTCATTTGGAACAAACGATACTGTAACGGTAATTGTTTACTCAAGACTTTATGGTATTTCCTGTTACTGTTCTATCATTTTAACAAAAGTTTTTATTTTCACTGTAAAATTCACATTTCATCATAGTTTGCCTGTAAAAAATAAAGTTACCTTCATTTTATCGCCTCTTACCGTTACCGTTTGTGTTTGACGGTAATTTCACATAGTACTATTTTTTACAGTGTACATAAATCAGATGTTAAAAAGATGCCTTTATGTTTTAGTCTGAATGTATTTTGATTTACTGTTCTTTAATGTAACGTCCTTGTCAACAGTTTAACAGTATATCTTGTCCTTTTTCATCATCATCATTTCATCATCGTGTCTTCTGAACGGTCACCGCATCTTTTACGGTAAAATCCTGGCAACCACAGCTACCGGTGTTTTACCTTAAGTGGATTTTTTTTTTGCACATTGCATAAAATGTGGTATTTAGACGGCTTTAAAATGAATTCATTCAACATTCAGTCAATATTGCAACACTTTTACATTTTTAAGTAGAGTGTTGTAACAGATGAAGGTCACAGGAACCGATCCATCAGGTGAAGATGGAAGAAATTCAAGCGGAGCAGGAGAATAAGGGCATTTGTATAAACTCATCAGTGCACTGAGTGTAAACGAATGAAATATCAAACATCCGTCGATCACATGCTGTGCTGGGAATGAAGCATTCAAGTTAGTCATTTTCAGGTTTCTGGATGTGATCTGGGCATATTTAAGAGAAAAGATGAGAAGAAGTTGAAGGGATGGATCTTTGCTGTGTCTTCTGTAGCTTCACACCGCTGAGAACCAGTCAGATTGGAGAAAATATTATCAAACTAACTATGTCCCAGCAGAATAACTGCCGACATCCTGATAAATCGTTTTGTCTGGCACGACTCTACTCAGAGAGTAGCTGCTGCTGACAAGCCTGACTCTCTGCAGGATCTCTGCACACATGTCAGACCTAACACCCCCACTACCCGACTGCTGCTGGTCCTGATGAAGATGAGGAGAGACGAGCGGCACAATGGAGAGAGAGTTCTGTACCTCACAGCTGATGTCAGGGCTGGAACTTCAGGAGCTGCTGGGATGCGGCGGCCAGGAAGGACCGGCCACTTCTTCCCGTCTTCTTCCTCTCCGTCTTCTTCGGGACGGAGACTCGGGAGGAGAGATGCTCCTCCGCCGCCTCCTCCCTGCCTCTGGCTCGCTGTTCATCTGCCTCAGCCCCTCTCGCTATCATACCTCCCTCCCATGCTGCCCCCCTTTTTTTCCCCCTCCTCTTTTTACTCCTCCCCCTTTTGCTCTAACCTGCTCCCTCTAGATTGTCCTTCCTTCTACACCACTGCACTCCTCAAACTCAAAGGTGACCACAGAAAGTATCTGTGCAAGATCTAAATCTTACTGACATCATCTTGTGGTGCAAAATATTACAAATCTGGGTCTTTACATAATGATCGTTTTCATTTTTCCTATTTTTAAAAAGTGAAAGCAATTTCCATTTTTGTTAAATGTTACATTCCCACAGTTAAATATGTGGAAACGGAAAACTTTTGTCATATTTTGGAGGTAGTGATTGGTTCATGAAGGAACTGTATCAGCTCTACTTTGGACTCCTGACGGGACAGTGTCGCTCAGGTGAGGTGAATTGGTTTCTCAACCCTGTGAAAATGATTCTGTGTCATTTATGGTTCGTACGTAAGGGACGATAAAACTGAAGACTGAAGATAACTTCATATCTAACAGTCAGAATAAACAGTGAAAATACAAAACTATACAACATAACAATAACAGGAAACTGAACTTACTGATTCTTAAAGTATTACTGCGTCTATATTGCAGATTTTGCATGTATATGCATTAAAATGTTGTGTAAAAAACCTTTAACCATTTAGTAAGAACATCCAGTCATTTCTACACAAACTAAATGTTAAAAATACGGTTTATTTTTGTGCAATATTCATTTCTGGACCATTTCTGCACTTTACGTTTTTAAATTGAAGATATGTCATAAAGCATTTAGGGCCGAAACCAAATTTCAAAAGGCTATTACTGTTGGTTTTATTTTACATCCTGTGATCATATCTGGTGCAATCCTCACAGCCTCACAGCTCTCCAAGCGTCTGAGTGGAGAGAGAGAGGAGGAAAATGGAATGCAGGAGGAAAAAAGAGACGGCGCTTTGGATGAAATCATACCTGACCACCCCTGTCTGCTGAATAAAAGGGATTTCATACCTGCCTTATTTTTTTGAGTCAGATGACCACTCACGGATTCCCAAACACTGGCCAGTTGTCATTCTTTCCCTCTCTCTCTTTCTACACCTCTCCTCCACAGAAAACCCTCTGCTGCCTCTGCCCCTGTTTCCATAGTGACACTTTCCCCGACTCTGGCTCCACATAATCAAGTGAACGGGATCGGGATGGGGGCTGGGGGTTGGGGGCTGGGGAGGGCGCTGAGAGCCGGGGTTGTTGAAGGCACGGCCAAGGAATGAATGATTTAAAAATGTGCAAACAGCAACAGATAAAGGAACAAATAATGAATAAAGAGAAGCCAATAATGACGGTTTATCTGCGGCAAACAGTTCCATGGGCTCGGTCCATCTCTGCCTGGTGTTGGGTTCCGAGCAGGTGCTTGAAGTGCCTTGGCATATGGTTGAAATAATTATCATGCTCATCAAACAACTGGATGGACACTTGTGCTTATGACGACGCTCCCACCAGAGCAGAAATGCATTATGGGACTGAGCCGATCAATCTGAATTTTAATGTGACGGTTCTCAGCATGGTTCTCCTGCATGATGCCAGACTTAGATGGTGTAAAGCCAGAATGCTGGAATAAATACACAACAACAAATGTGAAGTTATAAAGCTTCAGATTCTGGTGACACAAGCAATGTCACTTGAGGGACGGGGGTGTCAACCTGACTGACAGCCCAGGATGTTTGGTGTTGATCTCCAACAAATGCTGTTCAGACAGTGAGATTTTATCCCGGACGAATCTAATTATGAAATAACTTTATGAGATGCCACCTGCTGTCAGACATTTCACTCACCCGCCGAAACATCTCAGCATCAAGCCTCCACTTAAATAAATAAATAAACAGATAGATGACTGCCGGCAACGAATGCCAGACAAACACTTTAAAATTATAGTCAAATATCCCCAACTCAAACGTTGAACCAATGCATTTAAATAAATTTCCATAAAGATTTTAAAAATAAAATGTTATTTTACATATTTTTCATGAATTCATTTCTTCCATCAATCCAACCATCCACCCATTTTCTTTTTAATAAGTATGATTAGACACTTTCAATAATGCGACAAAAGTTCATATTTATATCCCCATAAAGTATGGAATTTTATGAAATCGTCATTGCCATGTCCACCGCCACAGATTCCTCTTGTTAATGTGATAACTCAACAACTACTTCATGGATCATTTTCAATATTTCATATTCATACATACCTTAGTGAGATGAAGAACTGGATTGATTTTGGTAAAGGTCAGTTACATATTTCAGCTACTATGGGGAGATTTATCTCCAAAACTTTTGGGGCCATGATTTCCCAACTGTTGGTCCGAATTAGATCAAAATTTGGTGCTTATCAATTGACTCAAGGCGATAATAGTCACAATAGCAAGTAGATGAATACATTATCTTTAACGCTACAATATTTCCACATTTGTAATGCATTATCACCTTTTTAATCAACTATGAATTACTAGCTTTTTAACCATTTGATAACCATTTTAAACCTACTTTAGCAATCAACTCTCTGTGACTCATGAATTGAATAGCATCATCAAACAGGAAATACTCTTTTTTTTCATATTCAAATGGCAAATCAAGACATACATCACCAAAAATGAATTGAATTACAAGATATATTTACCTTATAAAACAACATCAATGCAAAAATAAATGCACTATGAACATATATTTTATATTTCCAATCAAATGATTGATGCCTAAATTTGCAGTTTTGACAGTTAATTTCCCTACAGTGTCTAAAATATCAAGTTTAACTGTTAGCAAAGAAAACACTTAAGTGTTAAACACAGTTAGCTAACTCACCAAAATGTGGACAAAATCAGTCAATACTTGACAAACAAGTCCTTGGTCCACCTCTTTCTTCAGCCACAAGTTTCTACTGAGGGTAAACTTTTCGATAATGCGTAATTTATTTAAAATATCTACTATATATATCTACTACATCTACTTTTAGCCTCTGAATAGCATAGCTTCGTCCGCCCGTGGCGATTTTCGCGCTGTTCTACAGAAAAACGTTGATGTGGGCGGGACTTATTCCGTCTTGCCCAATCGGAAGTCTGCTTTTCTTGGTATAGCCAATACTAACAAATCATAGCAGAAACATTCTGATTGACATGTTTTTAATCCAATAAGTACTACTTTTAAGCACGGTAACTTAGATCTACAGTTATAAGAAACAAAACGACTTTTTAGAATTTGTATTTAACCTTTATTTAACTAGGAAAATAAAAGCCCATTGAGATCAATGTTCTCCTTAAATTGAATTTACAACTAAACAACTGATTATAAATCAAAAAACAATATTTAATATAAAATGTACTGAATAAAATTGTCTACTGGGTTACATCTCCATATTTGTGAACAAAGTAGGGAATTCTTCGCCATTGTCTCAAAAACCATTTTATAATCCTGTTGTCGGCCATTAGTCTGCTTTTTGGTCAGGTTTTTATATAGTTATTATTTTATTTTTTATTGATGCTTTTATCTGCTTTTACTTTGTAGCACTTTGAGATTTGATCCAAATGTAAAGTGCATTATAAATTAAATGGATTTATATTATTATTATTATTAAAGTCTGTGTCTCTGTGAGGAGCTTCTGTTACCCTGCAGCGTCTTCTTAATAATCTTTCAAATCGTTGATCCATTATGTTTATTATATGTTTCATATGAAGTAAAAAAGAGAATTAAAGGGTTTAAATATGATTGAACACATTAATATGAAACTTTTAAGACAAATTACGGAGAATTAAAATTCGTATTAAAAAGAATCCTAATATAACAAGCAACTTGTAGGATAAAACATTTAAATTATATGGAAAGTCTTTATGAACAAATTGAATAAATAATAACAGTATTTATATAAAAGTCGGGGTATGATGAAGACCACATGTGGTGCAGATGAAGCGAATTGAGGGCATGTGTTTTGTATCATATTTTACTGGAATAGTTGGTACTTTACTCACTAGTTGGAGCTTTTCTATGAAAAATACTGTCTTTACATAAATTCCCATTTAATTTGAAGAGTTCAGTCAGGGAAGTGCAATAAAAAAAAATTGTGACAATATGGAAAATAAGGATTTTTTTAGCATGGTTTTACGAATAATCCGTTATGATGACGATGAAGAAGAAGATAGGTAGGCCCTAAATAGGTATAAATATCCTAAGGGCACTCCTTAGCTAATTACAAACCCATTGGTCGGCTGATCTTTGTATTTAGTATATCTAACAGATAAAAATCTGTATATTTGGTCGTAACATAGTAATAACATACTTCAGCAGTAAGATCGCTTTTTTAGTTACGGTTTAACTAGGCGCAGTTTTGTAATCGATCAGGACATCTCAACTATTAATGATGGATTTTGTTGTTGTCTGTATACTGGGAGGATGATGGTAGCAGAATGACATATTTGCTGGTGACCTGAACCTCCTGCAGAGCCTGTGCCTCCCAGTGACTCTGAGTGAGTCATAGGATCAGGCTTTATTTTGTTTCTGACGCTGCAGGGATCCGGTGGTTGAGTCGAGAGTTGGAGGATGTGTGACCTTTTGAGTTTGGCTTGTTGACGTAATCTCATGGGAAATGAATGTATAACAAACAATAACATTTATATTTATGGTGGCATTTCATCAACTTAAGGTTTTTGTCAATTAGCCTCACCCGAAATAATGAGTGTTAGACATCCAGGGAAGGATAGAGTCCGGCGATGTCGGGTGACTCAGCACTGAAAACACGGTGGTTCATTGAACACAACACGGTGATGTAATTGCTCACATGCTCCTGTGAACATGTTAAGTCACTGCAGCGTTTCCTGACTGTGGTAGCGCTCCCCACTATAATCACCATAATCTTCATTTCACTACCTAATTAACCACAAGACAATTACAGTTACTTTAGTTCAGCTGAAGCCCTAATAGTTCACCTCTTCTTTAAAAACCTGTTCACTAATTAACAACAAGCACTTACATGTACTCCCAGTTCTGTTAGCTCCTTTAGCTTAGCGGTTAAGGATGGCGTCTCCCTCCTTCTCTGCTGCTCTGTGCTGGTATTCACTTATTCCTCTGCCTCCTACAGTGAGAACAGAACGTGGACTAAATGTAGCCTATTATTTCATACATTGGAGGGGAGGATTAGTGTAACATTCTCGCTTATTGTTTATTAAATGTGTTTAAATGCACAGAAGATGTGCGTTACGTTGTTGAAGACATCCAAACACACATTTCATCTAACTCTGTCCTCGTTTGAAGTCGCAGAGAGAGTCTGAGAGAGGAATAAGAAGGATTGTGCCGGTGCAGATCATTATTTGGCTGTATTGATCATCACTGTATGGAATTACTGTCACCCCGTGTCCTTCTTGTGTGATCAATGAATGGTACCAGAACGCTCTGTGAACTTTCTAATTCTCTATCGATCCCAGAGCCGCGGCGTTACAGCCTGATTCCCTCCACCGGGATGGTCAGATGGCGAGGTCAGCCGCTCTTGGAAGCAGCACAGATTGCAAGTTGTGATTAAAAAGACACTCCTGCAGGGTGGATGCTGGGGGGTTATCAGGATCAGAAATGGGACTTTACGGCTTACAGGGTGGTGTCTCTGACTGCCGGGCATTTCTGCTGCTGTTGTGTCGGAGGAAAAACAAGACAAGAGAGAAAGAATTTCTCTTTATTAGTGCTGTGAGCTGAGCGACCCTGAACGGGATATTGTGCTACTGCTTTGGAGAATATGGAAGCCCTTTAATGGTCGCGCCAACCCAGCAAGTAAAAAAACCCCGTAACATTATTTACTATCTCATTCTCTTTGTTCCTTTGTGTACAAACAGTTCAGAGTCATCAACTCTTTTCTGTCAACACAGGAAACAAATGATGAGCCTTTGCTAAATAGGAATACATGTCAACTTACAGACGTAAAGGACTTTCCCAATCATCCGCATCTGAATGGATGTGTCCACCTGAACAGAATAACACACGTTAGATAACAAACCAGGGGGTCCTCAGAGTCAAGGTCCCAAAATCCCCTTTTGATTCAATCAGACCATCATCTAAATTCTAGCAGAACATTGTGGCGATCAAAGTTTTCCACTCTCTGGGTTCTCGCACTGTTCACAAACATGTGAGAGAATCAAAAACCCAATTCCACCTTTTCAGGTTTGATGAAAATCTGTCAAGGACGTTCAGTGTAATTAATAAAAGTGCTGAAAGAATGTTTGAGAGGAATTAATGGACCTGCTCCTTTTAACCGGCTCTGTGCAAGAACTTAAATTTTTCCAGGTCCGTTACCACGTAAACCCACCCACTCGTTTTGTTTCATTCTGAAGCAAACAAACAAACAGGTGCGGGAGAAACCCTCAATAATAATGGAGGCGGCGAGTCTGATCAACAGGAAGTGTGCCCCCCATAATCATTTATTTCTAAATGAATTATCATTTCATTTCTCCGGTCCATGTGCCTTCTTCACCTTTCTCCTCCCTGCTCTCACCTCAGCCAGGAATCGATCGCAGCACAGCATCTCTCATTTCCCATAATGCATCAGGAGGGGAGAGGATGCATAGAGGAGGAATAAACAATTCTTCAAGCAGGAGGTTACAGATGTCTTTCTTTTGCATGAAGAATTAGTACATTGATCCGGGATGATCAAATGCCAGAGTGAATTTTCCACCCTCAGCCGTCGGCGTTGTGTCGCGGTACATTCATATATCAGATATCACATTTATTTACCACTTACAGGATTAGACAACAGCAGGAGGCGTTTGGCTTTTTTGTCGTATTCCCCTCAGCAAGAGGAGAGAGGTGATGATGATGATGATGTTGATGATGAGGATCAGTGTTTGAGGAGAGATTACTGGCACACTTAAGGAGCTGAGCAAAATCAAATTGCAAAAAGATTTGCAGTGAGGAGGTCTGAGGACACATGGAGAAGATCTGAGACCATTCTTCCACACAGAACCTCTCCACCTCCTTCAGGTTCTGAGGTCCACTCTGGTGGACTCTCCTCTGCAGCACATCCCACAGATGTTCTGGTGGGTTCAGGTCAGGTGACTGGGATGGCCGAACCTTTATTCTGTGAACTCTGAACCATTCTTGGGTTGATGTTGAGGTGATCTTCAGATCATTGTCCTGCTGGAAGGTCCAACCACGACCCACTTTAAGGTTCCTGACAGGCTTTTAGGTCTTCATCCAGTATCTGCTGGTGTTTGATGGAGTCCATGGAACCATGTCTTTAACAAGATATCCAGAACCTTTGGAAGAAAAACAGCCCCACAGCATCAGAGATCCACCACCAGACTTCACAGTGGGTATGAGAGGCTTTTCTATATGGCTTTCTTTCTTGCTAAGCCACACCCATCTTAGATGTTTGTATCCATAAAACTCTACTTTGGTCTCATCTGACCTCTGACCTTGTTCCACCGAAAGTCCCATTGGTGTTTGTCAAACTGTAGCAGCATTAGCTTGTAGCAGCATTAGCTTGTAGCAGCGTTAGCTTGTGTGTGGACGACAGAAGAGGCTTTTATTTCCTTGTTGCCCACTTTTAAACTTTGGTACTTCAAAAAGAAGGTTTTCTGAATAATTTTAATAAAAGATCATGGTTACACAAAATAAAGACATTTTTTGCATCTAATTTCGGTCATTTTTTTAAGGATATCAATAATTAACTAACATTATTACTAACTTCTGTCTCCATGTGTGAGATGAATTTGGATGGCGTTGTCAGGAACGTCGTCACGCCATTTTGAAAGGTCGCTGCCTGACCTTGCTGACAGTTCACTGCATGTAATTACCTGTTATCTGTTCACATCCAAGAGGTCTTGAACATTTGAAAACACACGACTTCCCAGACCCCGGCAAAACCCTGTGACGAATTCATCCGTCTCTGACGCGTCCCTCAGACGATGATGAAATACTGACATGTGTGTGATCACGTCTGAAGAGATGAAATCATCTGAAAGACGAGGGACACGGAAATCAAAGTGATATGAAAATCAGAAAAAGGCTCAAAGATTATAACCACTGACAGGTGAAGGAAGATTATCTCGTCACAATGTCGCCTGTCGGTGGATGGGACAAACACAGTATGTATATATTTCTGCTGAAATATTAGGTTGGCCGTTTCAATGTAGAGCTAATAATCACATCAATGTTATGACAAAAAAAGTTATAAAGTATACTGATTAAATAATATCTACACAGATGAACAATAACGTAACATTAGATTTATCATACTGACAATAACTTATGACCACAAAAGTTTGTGTTCAATAGAATTAAACAGTTTTGGTAAACAGAACATTCTGGTCGTTTAAATTAAGTCTATGGCAGATCAAACTAAACTTGAGTGGCAAAGTGAAAGAAAGTCTCTCTGGGATACGACTAAAATAAAATAATAAACTCTTTGAAGTAGTGACATCACGATCAGGCTATTGATGCCTTTGATTCCCTTGATGACACTTTGGAGTGGAGCTAGGGGCTCAATGAGTTGAACAGAGACACTGAAGTGGAATGAGCAGCAGACGAGCGGCTGCAGAGTATTTGAGAGATGCTCAGAGAGTTTGTCGGAGTTGTCGGCAGATTTAGGGGCTGGCAGTAACTCAGATATTCATGGAGGAATCATGGAGGAAACTTTGGGTTCTGCTGTGTCTCGGTGGAGGTTTGCGATCTCTGACTGCTTATCTAGTTTCGAATTCAATTTAATGTGAGCACTTTCACGGTGATAATTCTCAGCACTTAATAGAACGTACCATTTAACAGCTGTAGAGTTAACAGAATCTAGCAGCTCTGAGGCTTCTGTAACATTCTGAGTAGTTTCTTCACCAAGCAGCTGCTGGGCGCTGGTGGAGAAGGACAGTGTCTCTGGGGAGGACGGCCTTTCACCATCTGTCTGCAGGACAGTAAAACCGTAGGATCACAAATAACAACATCAGGACACGGATCACATACAATCCAAGTTAACCACCATAAAACGACCAGATGCTGCAGCGGCGGTCCGACAAACGGCCCATTTCATTTCTGCTCAGCCGCTGCCTTCAATGGCTGATTCCTCCAAACTACTGGAATCATCTGGCATCTGTTTCTATGAAGGCATCAGTCTGTTCTAGGGTCAGATCCCATAGTGACTCAACCCAACTGTTTCTATGATGTCATCAGTCTGTTCTAGGATCAGATCCCATAGTGACTCAACCTAACTGTTTCTATGATGTCATCAGTCTGTTCTAGGATCAGATCCCAAAGTGACTCCACCTAACTGTTTCCATGAAGTCATCAGTCTGTTCTAGGATCAGATCCCATAGTGACTCAACCTAACTGTTTCTATGATGTCATCAGTCTGTTCTAGGATCAGATCCCATAGTGACTCAACCT
>VRLP01004889.1:0-43156 GCA_009660295.1 Lophius piscatorius | reverse complement strand
AATGAAATAAAGAAGTGACAATATAGATAGTAGAAGTAGCGAAGAGGGCAGAGAGCCAGAAGAATAGGAAGAGAAGAGCAGAGGCAAGGATGAGAAGGGGAAGAACCGGGCCAAGAGTAGAGAGGGCAAGAGAAGAGAGAGACGCAGGGTGTGATCCCCTTTTAATACCCGTCCGGGTTACCCAGTAACTTATTTGCATGAAGGGATGAGCAGAGTATCTGGTTACTCTTGTATGTTTTTTGTAGGCGGACAAATAAGGGGGGAAGAGAAGAATACAGGCCACTTTAGAGTAGTAAAATTAATTTCTGTCACCATGGCCAAAGAGTTTTGTTGATTGTATTTAAGGTTTTCCTTCACTTCTTTCAGACAGCGCTGTCTCTCAATCTTTTACGTTGATATCTCTTTCTCAATTTCAGAGCAGCTTTATCCTCAGGAACGAGATTAGATGAGAAAAGTATTCAAGTGTGGCAGATTGGGAGTTAAATGTGAGACAAAGCAATTGCGGCTCATATTGAATTGGGAATAAGGGACAACGTTCTCTCCCTGTCCACCCCCCTCGACATTTGGACTTCATGCAGAGACCATTGAAACTAAAGGAGAAAATGAAAGGCCTTATTATTCATTCTGAAACCCCACACAAGTTTAAGAGTCTCACTCAAACCTCAATTGAGGTTTATCATTTTCAGAGTATACAAATTTAACACTTATTATACGGAAACTGATAGTATGCAATCAAACACTATTGTTTTCCTTCATTCAATTATGACTTTTTTTTCTACATCTATAATGCTGTTGCATCCTAATCTAGGCACTGTACCTGTCAGTCAAAATATGAGCCAATAAAGATCTCAGACCTAACAGACTTAACATTGTTTGTTAAGGAAGTTAATAATAAAAGACTCACATCACTTCAAGATGTAAAAAAATATAAGTTAGCATTTGTATCCACACCCAAGTGTGGATACTGCCCCCCCGGACCTACCTGTTGGCAAACAGGTTTGTGGATGATGCAGTCAACATGGCACTGAACTACATCATGCAAACACCTCAACTTTCCAGGGACTTATGTAAGGATTGTCTTTGTGGAATTCAGTTCCGCCTTTAACACGATTTCGTTACACCAAACTATACTAGCTCGCTGTGCCCGCCTCCGCCTGTCAGTGTATTACAGACTGCCTGACTGATAGGAGTCAACAGGTGAGGCTGGGAAACATCCAGGCAGTGAGCACTTGGGCCCACCAGTGTTGACCTGGTGGAGGTCTGGTTCAAAAATAAATTTAAGTTGAAGAATGGAAAATGAAATAAAGAAGTGACAATATAGATAGTAGAAGTAGCGAAGAGGGCAGAGAGCCAGAAGAATAGGAAGAGAAGAGCAGAGGCAAGGATGAGAAGGGGAAGAACCGGGCCAAGAGTAGAGAGGGCAAGAGAAGAGAGAGACGCAGGGTGTGATCCCCTTTTAATACCCGTCCGGGTTACCCAGTAACTTATTTGCATGAAGGGATGAGCAGAGTATCTGGTTACTCTTGTATGTTTTTTGTAGGCGGACAAATAAGGGGGGAAGAGAAGAATACAGGCCACTTTAGAGTAGTAAAATTAATTTCTGTCACCATGGCCAAAGAGTTTTGTTGATTGTATTTAAGGTTTTCCTTCACTTCTTTCAGACAGCGCTGTCTCTCAATCTTTTACGTTGATATCTCTTTCTCAATTTCAGAGCAGCTTTATCCTCAGGAACGAGATTAGATGAGAAAAGTATTCAAGTGTGGCAGATTGATTGCCTGACTGATAGGAGTCAACAGGTGAGGCTGGGAAAGGTGAGGCTGGGAAACATCCACGCAGTGAGCACTTGGGCCCACCAGCGTTGACCTGGTGGAGGTTCCGCATTTGCCCTCGCCACTCTTCGTAGTTAAGTCTGTGTCTTTGTCCTCTATGTCAGCTTGTAGTTGATATGTTTGATGTCTCTTTTGTCCTCAAGGCTCACTCTCCTTTTGTTCTCTGTGCTCCTGGAGTCCAATGTAATACGTTTTCTCTGTTTTCAATTTGTTTTTTGACTTTGCCCCTTCACTATGCTGTATTGGGATCAATCTGTTTTTTTTTATCACATTATGGATTTTTCATTGTATCAGTATATTTTTCACCACGTAAGTGCATAAAATTGTAATAGGTAAAATGCAGTAGATAAAAAGGGACAGAATAGATGAAAATAACTGGAAAACAAAAAGACGATTAGGTTTTTTATGATTCTTGCTCGTATAAAATATCGGAAAACATTAAATTAAACTTGTTTGCAGGATAACTAGATGGGAGACGTTGAAGTATTATAGCCAAGGCTTTAAATGATCATAATTTGAGGAAAATATTAAATATCCAATTTGCAATTTCCAATTT
Source organism: Lophius piscatorius (assembly GCA_009660295.1). Lineage (NCBI taxonomy): Eukaryota > Metazoa > Chordata > Actinopteri > Lophiiformes > Lophiidae > Lophius > Lophius piscatorius. The sequence continues at coordinate 40,771 of VRLP01004889.1, read as the reverse complement.
GCAATTTCCTGATTCTGTTGGAGCTCAGTACCATATCCTTCCTTAAAATATTTGTTTTTTACTTTATCATTTAAGACTATGGCAAGGGGAAAAACAACACTGATAGAACAATAGCTCTCTGCGTGTGGATTCACCCTCCTGTTCCACGGTCATTGTTACATGATGCAGTGCTCAAAATGTCATGTGCGTCCCTTTGTCACTGGAAAAACATGACGTGAGAGGACTAAGGGTGCATATTCTGGGTCATGTCAGCAAATCAATGAAAATCAGTACCACAAAAGTGAGTGTCATAGAATGGTCTAATAATTGTACAGTATGGTATTATTAATATTATTGCTTCATTGTACAGAAGGTAATAGTATCATATAAATACGATAATTATCATACGTATTTCATTAGCTTCTAATTGTTCCTGTTTATATTGAACCATCCAAATCTGAAATATAATGTTTGATATCTCATGTTGGTCCTTATTAAACCAACAAAAAATGTAAGGTTTGTATGACTCAAAAATATTGAAAGCTTTTTGATTTGACCTTCATTATAATGCATCCCTCCTACCGCTGTTCCTATTTCTCCTTTACTTGTCTTTTAGAAATTTCGTTGACCTTATTATAAATATTTTGACCTTTTCAGTGTCTGCCTTCTGAATTTGCGGACAAGGGCAAAGTACTAGTTAGTGATCAGTAGAACACTATAGCTGACAAGGGCTTAGATGGACAGGGTGGTGGGTGGTAGAGTGCTGGACGGGGGGCTCTGGATGGAAAGACTCCTGAATGTCAGAAATGATAGCAGTGGTGGGAAACAAAGTTGAAAAACACAGAAGAGTCAGGGCACCCTGTCATGCTGTTCACTGTCCAGATGACCTCTCTCACTTTCTCACAGCAGGAGGATGTGTCTGCCAGCGACTCAGTCCATCAAGCTGACCCCTACAGCTGAGTAACATCTGTTCATTAGATTTGACAGATGAAAGAGGCCTGTGAAGATGGGGTATATTATGGGATATATTATGTTGGAGATATATCCAACATAATATATCTCCCATATAATTATGGAGAGAGCATGTCATTTAGCAGTCCAGGTTTGGTGTTGTGTTCACAGTGTCTTGTACAGGTGATCCACACGCCCGGCTGCACAAATAAGTAGTATGAGAGGGAATTGTGAGTGGTAATCGAGGTATTTGCTTCATCCGTCACGCTCCTTTCAGCTCTGTGGCACTGCACTGAAGGTCTTTCTCGCAATTTCATACTTCTTACATTGTTTTGTTGTTATTTTCTAAACCATTGACATGTCACTGGAAAATGAGCACAAACGATTATGCATGGATGGGAACTAATAAATAATGCAGCATATAGGACTACGTATCCCAATCACCACCATCACACATACACATGCCCTTCCATCTATTATCATGTGTTTACAGTGAAAGGAATCACTCTCTGAGGCCAGAAACACTTTAGTTTTAGTTTAGTTTGAATAGTTTTTTTATTTAATTTTTTTTGTTCATATTGCTTTAGGAACATGACACGCCTTGACGGTAGTCAAGATTGGAGTTAATTCAATTTGGTAGCCTTTGCAATTAGGTCATACTATCCACGTTTTTTACAAACACCGAAATTGATATAAAGAATAATAAATAATGGTCAGTGAGTCCTGAACTGAGACAGAACATAAGCCATTTTTTCGCCCCTCGTGTTGCATATATACTTTACACAAAGTCTTCACATGTTCTCTAAGGAAAAAGGCATGCATGTGGTATTGACAATTGACATAGGTCATTTAAATCACCTTTGTCATAAGTGGTGCATGGCTCAAGATGATGAGTCAATCAATTTAATTGCTTAAGCTGACATACCTGTTTTGATATTTTATCCAGTTCAAATAATAATACACATAATAATGCAGGGCTTGCGTCAAACAATGAGAGGAGATTCAAACTTCTCAATTAGGTTTTTTACAGTGGGATATTCTTTGGCTTAGCTAAGATAAAGTAGAAATAAGATAATTACTGAATAGACTCTCCACAAAATAACAAATACAAACAAAGTTACTATAAGCACACATCTGTATGCCTCACCTTACATCCATTTCGGTTTAGACTCACACAGTGTCCTCAAGAATGATCAGCACCCTTTTGAGAAAATTGAAAAAAAGAGATGCAAAAAAAGTATTTAATATAATTTATTCAAGACACAGAATAAAAATATTAAATAAATATGCATTACATTCTCATTACATTAATTCTAATGAAACTTTTTTCTTTATCTTAAACATGTGTTTCTCATGTATTGCCACCTCTACGAAATCCTGTGATTAAAAGGTAACTGAGGCATAATACCTATCCTATTTTATGTTAACCAGTTTGAGTATGAATTCTGAAATGTTGAAAAACAATGGGAAAAACCTGAGAACACAGCAATGATGTGTGAAGAGAAGTTGTAGCGCTGCACAAATTTGGCAATGGATACAAGAAAATCTCTCAGCATTTAAAAATGCCAATTTCAATAGTCAGATTCATAATTATGAAGAGAGATACTGTTAGAAACCAGCCTGGAAGAAGACATGTCTTCAAACTGACTCGATACAATGTGAGAAGGAAGGTTGAGCCGAAAAAAGACTCTCCATGGATTAGAGCAAGAGAATGACAGAGATCTGTTGAATCTTGATGTCAGAAAGTCTCCCTGACCACCATCAGATGACACCTACAGCAACCAGGTGTTTCGAGAGGGTGGCAAGAAAAAGATGTGATGAAGAGGAGTCCACAAGCCTCAACCTCCAAATTTGAAGGAGCTGGAGAGTTCTGTATAGAGGAATGCGGTCAGTGTTCTAAGACTTCATCACGCACTAGAGAAAGACAATCAGGACTGTTTTGAGGCACGTTTTAGAGAAAAACTTGTTTTATATTAAGAATTTTTTTTTGTATCAATTTGAATTAAAAATAATAGGTGCACCTCATTTCACAATTTTTTTTTAATAAAACGTGACAATATTTCTGGTACTGTACGTGTAGTGACTGAAATAGTTTGTCATATTTTGTGATGTCAATCACCTGAAACTCAGAATCAGCAAAAAAAACCTTAACTTAAAAGCATTTCTGAGATTACTTGTTCAAGAATGTGATGGTGGGAATTGCGATCATAGTGTTGCCTTCACCTCTAAGCACCTAAATGTAGTCGTTTCATCTTCGAACTTAAATGGATGTTTGTGTTTAACTGGAAGAAATTTCCTCTAGCAAAGATGGAAGAAGTAAACAGAAAATCAAAAAAACATAATGTCTCTGGTCATATCAGTCACAGGCACCGAAACATTAACATCTGCCTTCTCTTTGACTGCAAAACACTGCGTAAACACCAAACAAAGTCACGTAACACCATTGGATGGCAGAGCCAAGCCTTTATTTTTCTATATGAGAAGGGAAAAATTTCATATGGACTGCTGCAACATGATGTGGTAGTATGCTCGCCAAGGTATCAACCCAAGAAGTAGTTTTTTGACACTTGTTGAAGGAAGCTGCCCTCTCTGCAGGTTTTATGAAAAAAAGCTCAGCTGAGGGAAAAAAAAAATAACAAGAGTTGGCAGTGCAACAAATACTAATATACGATCAAACGAGTCAGCCTACCTCAGGAAAGGGAAGCAATGTGTGGTAAAAGCCCAAGCAGAGTAGTGGCGAGGCGCAACCCACAGACGCCTGGTCTTGCTCAGTTGCTGGCAGAACCGGGCCTGGGAACAAGGTGACTCAGCTGGTCATAACTACAGCAGCCTCTTTGCACACAGAGACTCACGCTGCCACACCGACACCAGATCTCAGCAGGGAGGAAATTGCATATTTGTGGACTGCATCAAAGCTTTGTTTTGCCAAATGAAGTCAATGAATAAAAGCAAAAAACAACAAAACCCCAGAACTGCTGGGTCTTTGGATGACTGCTTTCTCTCTGTGTGTCATAATACCCCTGTCTCATTCAAAGCTCATTTCTGCATTTTCAACATTGCAACACTTTACCAGTACTCCCCACGCTCTCTTTACTACTAGTGCAACTTTGCCGCAGAGCAGCAATTCTTTGAAAGCTGCCCAAAAGTAGGAGAACAAAGGAAAACAGATGGGCGAGAAGGTAAAGATTATGCACTGCCATTTGTTACCCTGGGAGAAATTCTTGTTCCTAAGCTGAGGGAGAGCTGAGCGGGAGCTTCTACCATCTCATCATGCCAGCTCTCTCTCAAGTGTGATTAGACTAAACAAAAGGACATTCTGTTATAAAATATATAATTGGCATATATTTGCAAGATAAGGTATCTTATGAGTAAAACAGTAAAGTTCCCATTCATTATACCAATAAGCTATAATATAATCAGTAAATAAAACCACCGGTTTATACATCCAACTGCAATGCACAGTTGTTATATACCTTTGCAACATAGAAAACTGAAAACATATTTTTAATATGCCTCAAAATCCTGCCACTCTTCACAGATGTTTGTTTGTATGTTTCGTGAAGTAAATTAATTTCTGAAACCCAACAGACGATGACACTCTTCCACACATATTTTGGTGATACAAAGTATGAGCGGTAGACTAATTTTCCTACTTAATATACTGCCAAAAAAGCTCTTTAAGTGGAGTATATGTTGAGAATGATCCTGACAACATAAAAAATGATGCAGCCACAAAACTAGTATGTCTGAAAGAAAAAAGTGCACATGATGCTTGAGGTTAGAACTTTACTTTTGTCTTTTGTTGGTAGTTCATAAAAAAAAATTTTTAAAAAGAAACTTACAGAAACTTAAGAAACTTAAGAAACTTATTTAGCTGGTTTTGTGGTTCGAAAAAGAAACACAGACCTTTAACAATGTTGCCAGGATGCCTTCGAGCTCCTGTGCCATAATAGAGAGGCAAACCTTGGGTCTACTGATCTCTTGGCTTGAAAACAGCCACTCATCCTGCCTGGAGTTGTGCCATTTCAGTACAAACAGTGCCCTATTTTACGTTTTTTACAACAGAGGAATTTCAAGTGGTTAAACATCTAGCTATTTCTAGAGGAGGAATAAGCATATCTTGTTCAGAATCCAAACAGAGATGGGGAATTTGTCTTAATCCAGGGCAGGATGCCAGCCAGAATGTGCCTCACTATAGCAAGCTTCCATCCATTTCCTGTTTGCTTTGCTTGGTGTCTGATCTGAAAAGGGAATGAGCCTCAAACCGCAGCATGTTTGTTCATGCTTTTAACCAACTGCTTTAAAATACCCAGACTGTTCAAATTGGAAAACAACAAAAAAAGGCTTCCTTAGTGAGGAAAACGTGAAATTTTAGAGTAAAATATGATAAATGCAAGATAGGTCTCCTTGAGTCGATTAATTTGCACCAAAATTTGGACAAAATCGACAAAATGCTTGAGAATTTATGGCACAAAAACATCTGCTGATTAGGCTCCCCCTAGTGTCAAAAAATATACAACTGATCAATCCTAAAATCAATCCATTATTTCCTCTCACTTAGGTCTGTGGGGGCATATAAAATGATTGAATTATGAAAATGTAATATATTCAAGATGGATCTTGAATATGGATCTTGAGTCAATTCATATGTGCTGACTTTGGACTAAAAAGTCAGCACATATGACTTTTTAGTCATATGTGCTGACTGAAGAACGGGGTTGATGAAGAACATCAACCCCGTTCTTCATTCCCTTCGTTATCCGATGGATAGGAAGTTACGTTAAAAAAAACAATGTGTTTTTCATAAAAAGCTCCACCTAGTGAGAAAAATATGAATTATTCAAGTAAAGACACTGAGTACAAGATATATATCCTTCAGTCCATTCATGTGCACCAAATATGGACTAAACCAGATAAACTGTTGAGAAATTGTGTCCAGAATACTGTTGGACAAAAAGCTACCCCTACTGTCAGAAATAAGCAACCGACCTTTCCCAAAAACACTCCGGTTATTCCTTGAACAGTGGTCTATGTCTGTATAAATTTGGAAATGGATCCATTTCCATTTAACTCCAGTTTGAGTTATCTCGTTAACACGAAGGATCTGCAGCAGAGGTGGCAATGTTGTTTCCATAATATACCCAACTTTTCCAGAAAGAAGAGAAGAAACAGAAGAGAGGACTAAATCTAAATGTAATATAGTAGTTAACAAAATAACTAATTCAAACTCAGTTTATGATGTTTATTCATTATGAAATTATACATTTAAAATGTTCATCATTTAAGTAGGCTTTAAAAGGAGAATGTTGCAAACTCTAAATTCTTTATTTATCTATCTATTCCAAAACTCTTTGAAACCTTTCAGTCTGGTTTCCGCTCCGCCCACAGCACAGAAACAGCTCTGCTTTGAGTTAAAAATGACCTACGGATGGCAGCAGATGCTGGTTCCCCTTCCCTCCTGATTGTCTTTGATTTGTCTGCTGCTTTCGACACAGTTGACCATGGAATACTCCTACACCGCCTACATCACACTACTGGACTCCCTGCCACTGCCCTAAACTGGTTTCAATCCTAACTCACTGACAGAACAGAATACGTTTCCCTTGGAAGTTCAAAGTCCCGGACACACACCGTCAATTTTGGGGTTCCCCAAAGATCAGTCCTTGGCCCCATTTTCTTCATACTGTACATCCCCCCCTTTGGCCATGTCATCAGTCGATATAGACTATCATTCCATTGCTACGCTGATGACACGCAAATCAACATAAAAACTGATACGTGTTCCTCCGCAGATTCTCCATCCTCATCGTTATCTTCATCTCCCCTGTCAACTGTCTGCGCTTGTTTGGAGGAGATAAAGGTGTGGATAAAAAACAACTTTCTCCAGTTGAACACCTCCAAAATCGAAGCAATTTTAATTGGCACCCCACATCACACCCAGTCTTCCTCCATAACCAGCATTACTTTCTCTGGTCACGACATTCCCCTCTCTTCATCAGTCACCAACCTCGGCGTAAGATTCGATCCTCAACTCACTTTTGAATCTCACATCAAACACATCTGCAAGATTTCCTTTCACCACATCAGAAATATTTCCTAACTCTTTTTAACTTCCACCCAACTGCTGTTCCCCTGCATACACCTTCTGCTCATTCTCCAGTCAGCAACTGCCAGCTGTCCAACAAATGAAATATATATAGTCCCTCCAGAGAGTTCTGGGTCTACATTGGGGTCTTCACCTAGGTGGACGTGCCACGAAAACCTCCAAAGGGAGACATTAGTTAAAACTATAATATTTGAAAAATATAAAGGAATTAAACACACAATTAAGAATTCATTGTAACACATTTGATCAGTTTAAAAAAAAAATAAAAATAGAATCACAGACTGTGAATGAAAATGAATCTATTCAGGCTTTGCTCAACCCTGGCAGTAAAAAGCAGTACTGGAGCAAAAATAATACAAATATTAAAACAAATCAACATTCAAAGCAGTACACATCCTTGTTATATGTTGTAAGCATCAATAAAAGTGGTTTTAGGTTAATCACAAATCTTCATTGACAATAAATACAATATCACCATAATTTCCAATTTAGGCGGAATAAAGTTAGCAGAAAGGAAGACAAATCCGTGTTGTGGTGAGATTAATGCCTTGGAATTCAAAATAGATAATACAAGAGAAGGATTGGAAGAATGAAAAACCAGGAAGAGCAACTGGGCTGTTGGCCATGTTGATATGGTCACAAATAAAATCTAAGTGTCAAGTCTCTTATGGTTGTAATGAGCTTCTATAATCTGCTGGATGGCATCCAGTCTGTTCAGATACTGCAAATTTATATCTAATTTAAAGCATGGACTCGATGCTCTTTTATCATACTACAATAGCATATAGCATCCACATTGACCAGTCCTCTGGTGGAATCGCAGACTTTTATTTACATTCAGATTGTGCGGCATGATAGCACAGAGCGCATAACTGGATCACCAGGATTACATTGACCAAACACACAGTGAGTAAAAAAAAGAAAGTGAAATTTAACAGTTGCAAGTTAAAGAAAGCCCCAGGATCAATATGAAGAAGCAAACCAATGCTTGCACTTGTTGTGGCAAGTAAATCCACACCATATTTTTTCTAATACAGCAAATACTAATCTGATCAAGTTAAGCTTCTTAGCTTCAAAAACTATCAACTATCTAACATGATAGAGATAATATCAGATGATTCTCAACTTAAAATGGTTGCTTCATATCAAAAAGTGCTAATATTAAGTTTCACATTGTAAATAAGGTAATTTATCTCTTCTATATTCAGGCTCATACAGACAACATAACTATTGATTTTCTCTGACCCTATGTGAAGTTATAAAACTCAAAGATTGTAAAAATGTCTCAACAGCTCCTTGTCATGTGTTGGTGCAGCAAACATCCATCTGAAGTTGGATGATGTTACGTTTTTCAAACATTCCCTTAATATAAATGCACTAAGAATTATTAAAACTGTTCACACTTACTACATATTGAGTCAAAATAAAGTTATATAAGTGATATGTAGAGAGAATTAAACAGGTTTTCAAAGCACTATCTTGGTAACCATGCATAAAGGAAAATAACAAATCTCCTTGCCACTGTTAAGCGCATCCTTCTACCTCTCCATCAGTCCTCTAAGACTCACCGACTTTATCATTTTCATCAGCCTCAGAGTAATCAACTACCATCTCCACCACTATCTGGAATACATAGGGATGGTTTTTCTTGCTGCTGCTTCAGGCAGATGCACTTTGATCAGCAAATCTCCCATAAAATCAAAATGTGTTCCTCAGGTTACTACCTAATTATGAAACGAGTTTCTTAAAAAAGAAAAGAGGAAAAGAAAAGATATATATGTATATATAAGTCCCCTATGGACCCTGGCTTTGTGACTGTACCTTGTATTCTGATTGTCATGCAAGATTGTCATGGCTCACCAAAATTTTGATAAGTGGGGTAATGTCCTATAGACCACATGCAACTATGTATCTTTATAAAACATAAAATACTTGAAACAAAGGAACCTCAGAATTCATATGAAGATTTTTCAAGAAAAATTGAAAATCAATGCATCTATTCAAGTGGGCAACTACCTCAAAACAGTGCGTCAACCAACGAACTATACATCTAAAAGTTCTTCAGAAATAGCGTGGCTAATGATTCCCTCTAAATATTGGAGTAAGTTGTCTATTTGATGTTTCAGGGTCTTGCTCAAGAACCCACAGCATGTTGCGACGGGCTGGGCTCAAATCCTGGTCTCCTGGTTGCCCTACCCACTGGGCTAAAGCCGCCTCCGAATGAAGAGGAGCAACCACAACTGCCGACATCTTGCATAAACAATGCTAATATATTTTCATGGCCCAACTACAAGTTCATGGCTAGATAAGTACAGGCACTACTAATAGACAGTACTAGACAATACAGTGTATTCATTTCCTGTTTCTGTTGTTTTATAGCTCTAAAACGTCCTTAATCATCATATGCATCGTGTTTGGACAAAGTCATCAATCAAAGTCAATATAATAATGGTTGAGAAATTACGGCCTGACAATTTTGCAAATAAAGCTCCCCCTAGTGTCATAAATATAAAATAAATTTTCCAAAATCACTCAAGCTCTTCCTCGCAATAAGGGTATGTGGGTCTGAAATTTGAAATTGATCCATGATGTAGGTCTTTGGTAATCAAGTTAACACGAAGGATCTGCACGAAGGATCTTGATTTTTACAGGGGTGTAAAAATCAATCCCAGAGGGGCCGGAAATTAAAAGATGAGTCCAAGGTTCGGTTCGTATGAATCAACTTGTGGAGATCTATCTAGTCCATATTATATTTTAATCTCTTAATAGTTCACATTTTACAAAAGTTAGGTCAGCATAGGTTTTGTTTTACTCAATACTGCCTAAATTCAAAAGGTGTTTGTGACTTGTATGTTATTTTATTCTGTTTAATCGATTTGTTGTATCATCCTTCAAATGTTTTTTTTGTTACTTACATTTGCTGGGTGGATGTTTTATTTTCAATCCTGCTGGAGACTGTAGAGGCTGTGTATGACTTGCGCATAAAATACTAATCCTTTGGAGAAAAATCCCCGATCAAACAAACAGAAAAAATCTATCAACAGAGCTAATTGGTGATCATTCCTCAGGGGTATGTGTATCTCAAGTGATTGTGTCTGTTTATGTTTGAATGAATGCACTTTTTTAAGAAATCACAGATTGGTTGTGCTGCTTGTTGGACCAGACTTTGTTCTAAACCTTTAAAACCAAAAACCTTAAATCATACTCATTGGCCAGCCTCTTAAAGTTCCCCATCTGTTCATCAAGAAACTTAGGGAGTTGTGGTACTTAAGATAAGATAAGATAAACCTTTATTAGTCCCACAACGGGGAAATTGCAGGGTTACAGCAGCAAGAGCATATTACAGAATAACATTATGTACAATTAAATTAAATTAAATAGTGCAAAGTGCAAGTGAGGCATGTGTGTGTGTGTGTATGTGTGTGTGTGTGTGTGTGTTTGTGTTACTAGCAGTGCTGGTTAAATAGTCTGACTGCTGCAGGTAGGAAAGATCGGCGATATCGCTCCTTCACACACTTGGGGTGAAGGAGCCTGTCGCTGAAGGAGCTCTCCAGTGCAGAACTTCCTGATTAGTTTGTCCAATTTCCTCCGGTCAGCAGCTGAGATGCTGCTGCCCCAGCAGACCACTCCTTAAAAGATGGCTGACGCCATCGCAGAGTCATAGAAGGTCTTCAGGAGCGCCCCCTGCACTCCAAAAGACCTCAGTCTCCTCAGCAGATACAGTCAGCTCTGACCCCTTTTATAGAGTTGTGAGTCCAGTCCAGTTTATTGTTCAGGCGAACACCAAGGTACTTGTAAAACGTGACCATCTCAATGTCCATTCCCTGGATGTTCACCGATGTGGGGGGGGATGTGCCTGCAGAAGTCCACCACCAGTTCCTTGGTCTTACCCGCGTTGATCTGGAGGTGGTTCCACTGGCACCAGTGCACGAAGTCCTGCGTCAGTCCTCTGTACTCCTTGTCGTCCCCGTCTGCGATGAGACCGACGATTGCAGAGTCATCAGAGAACTTCTGCAGGTGACACGTGGTTGAGTTGTATGAGAAGCATGAAGAGGAACGAAGCCAGGACCGTTCCCTGTGGGGCCCCTGTACTGCAGACAACTACGTCCGACACACAGTCCCGAGTCCTCACATACTGTGGACGGTTGGTCAGGTAGTCCAGGATCCAGGATGCGAGGTGCTCATCCACTCCGGTCAGTTCCAGTTTGTCCCTCAGAAGCGTGGGCTGGATGGTGTTGAAAGCACTGGAGAAATCAAAGAACGTGATCCTCACAGTGCTTCCAGGCTTGTGTTAGGTAGAGCAGCCCGTCTGTTCATCAAGAAACTTAGGGAGTTGTGGTAGTTGGAAAACAAAATAAATTCCCAGAAAAATTATGATCCAGTAATCATTAATAAGATTTAATTTTAAATATGTGTATGTGTATCTTTGTACAGCCATCATAAGGACCAACAGAAAGGCAATATTTCTCGAACTAGTTCTGTTTCCAGTGTAATTTACTAAACACTAAATTCATCAAAAATAAATAGATAATCTAGATTTCTTTGTAATATAAAATTAACCTATCGTATTTATCTACATTTTTGCTCCCTTATCCTGTGCAGATAATGCAGTTCTCTTGACACGCGTTTCATTGAAACTTTTATTGATCAACAAGGTTTAGTGGACTACTCAGTTTGAGTCAAATTATTATTAGCTAACCAGATGATCTCCTTCTGTGATACATGTCATTTCTTCAGATAATATGAAACATATTCAAACATGAGCAATACAACTTAAAGCTTTATCCAACTTCTAAAACCAACTTTATCTTTATTTGAACCACAGCATGGTTACATCTGCCTTTTGTACGTTTCTAAAACTAATTTATTTATCTTGCCTGCAGAAAGAGTACTAAAACATGACGGGATCTTTTGAGGTGAGCACAGTGTAGATTTCAGAGCAATTCTGCCAAGCAGGTAGCTATCATTTTGGTCTTGCCTTTTTAATTTTATTGAGAAAAGACAACCCATCCTTTCAGTTTTCAATAGTGGTTATTTCTTCGTGCAGCTACAGCAACAGAAACGGGGTCAACACAATATTCCCAAGTGTCTGTGTCACTCTGCCATTTCACTCTAAGTTCCTCATTATACCCTGTGGCAGTGTTAACGCAATTACTCTGAACTGAACCTTTTTTTTTTTATGAAAAACACTGTTTTCTAAGGAGCCCCTCTGGTTATGTACATAACTTTGCATTTCATTTTCAATCGGGGGATTGCTTGTTCAACTCTTTGCATAAGGAGCTTTGGGAATATACCAGTGTACCACTGTAGGCCTAGTTTACAGGAATGACATTTACTTTTAGTTGGGCCCTGAAGTCTCTCCTGTACATTTAAAATATGTAGCATCTAGTACAACTTTTAAGCTTTTTTCTTTTTTTTCAGAAAAGTGTCATGTCCAGTAGCAAAAAACCAAAACAAATCAAATGTTTCTTTGATCTTTGGCCAGAAGAGACCCTATTAAATTTTGGTGTGTGATTCATTTACAGAACCACCAGATTTTAATATGTTTTAATAGATGGTAGTGTGCTCTGTAAAAAGTATGAGGTTTTATTATGAAAGGGTTAAAGTCCATGATGGAGATACGCTTTTAACTTATAATCACTGTTGTTTCAGTATGTAGTGGTAATTTAACCAATGTGTGCATGTTCTCTCTCTTCTGTGATGCTCCATGGCCTGTCTGCGCCCTCCCAGCATGTTTGCATGTGTCCCGCCTCTGTTATCTCTGCAGTTATTCATGGGAGCAGGTGCTTTCTTTGACATTTGTGGGGCGGGTCTTCAGCCTTTGTCTTCCAAGCCCTGGGGGATTGCAGCAACCATGACTTCCCCACACCTGATCCCCTGCATGACATCTTGGTCCATCACTCTCCTACTGTCCCTTTGGTGTCATTGCGGTGTAGGACACTCCTATATTTTCATATGAAAGACACTTCCTGGAACAAAATTCAACATTAGAGTGCTGGCTCAATGTAATTAAAGCTTTGATGTTATGCTCAGTATTCCTTGAAGACAAACTGGTTGGTGGTAGAAGAAGAGGGTCTTGAGAGGAGACGAGAATTTGATTTAGCCCACCAGTTAGCCCAGCATTTTATTAAGACAACCCGATTGACCAGGGCCTTTTTCCTGGGTTTTAAACGGTAAAATAATTCATGGTCTCATACTGTTTACCTGTGAATGAACACCAGGAAGGAATTGAATTACTTTTAGTTGTAGTAATGAAATCAATGAAGGATGTTCCATTCATTCCTACTCTGTGTGTCTCTTTGGTTGTGTACCTCTGTACCTATAAGTATATACTGTATGATTACATCTGCGGTGCTCTTATCTGACTGCTGACTATATTACATTTGATACTGCAAGATGTTTTAAATGGTCTTAACACAATACGGATGCCTTTATCTGACCTATTTACGCAAACAAGGCCACTGTGAGATATTTCAGATTCTGTACAGGTAGTCATAGGATGAATTTGAGATGTCTCACAGCCTGGAGAAAGAAGCTGCTCTGTTTTCTGGTGGTACTGCTGCAGATTTTTTCGTACTTCAAATCAGCAACAGAACAACTTGTTTATAACATAGGTTAACATTTTATTTTGGCAATACTCCTGAGCTATATCTTCCTGTTGGCCTACTATCATGACCACATACAGTGATTGTTTGTTGATTAGATCTTGTAGTTTTAAATATAATATGTGGATATAAGGTATGAGGATATCATTTATAGTTTTTAATCCATTGTTCGCAGATCTCAGAACAATGCTAGCAAGATCAAGAACTCTACCACAGGAGATGGTGGTGCCTGTACCTATTATCTCCAAAGGAGTTATTAGAATCTGATGGGAGGAGTTACCTGAAGGAGCAAATAGTTGGTCAATTACACTCATGCAAGATACATTAGTTTTTTGTTCCAACCATTTTTTTCAATGTATTCTCTCATAATAAACATTTGACTTGCTTGATAAGGATGAGAAAACACTTTATTTTTTAAATTTGGTAAATGTCTAATTGTCAGCACACAGCTTTTGCTTTTCATTAAATTTTAATTAGGTATCCAAAATTTCCAACATCATATTTATAAAATTGCATTTGATTAAACACATACCTTTTTCTACTTATTTGAATGAGTAATCCATATGATAGTTTTTTTTTAAAGATTCAGTGAATTGAATCGACATCCATTGACAATCTTTCTCACTCACACACACACACACACACAAAAACATGCGCGCACGCACACGCACGAATAAGATGAACATAAAATTATATAGTAATGAATGTAATGTTGATAGGGGTTTGTGTATATATATGTGTGTTTGGCTAACATGTATGCATAAGTTTACATATATGTATAAATAGCTGCTGTTTGTGTTGCTTTTCTTGTAGATGTTTGCTCTAGTGTATTGTTCCTTGTTCCCACGAGCCCCTTTGTGTTTCGCCCTTTATTCCCCTTTTTTCTTTCTCCCATCCTCCCGGTCCCTTTTTCCGGTCCAGTCACTGCAAGGCTGCCAGATCCTCATTCTGCATGCCAAAAAAAGCTGGAGAGTACAGGTTAAAAAAAAAAAGATTCAGTGGGATGTATTACGTTGTTTGAAATGTATCCATAATGGACTCTTTGATATATCAGTAAAATCATCTGTGGCAATGAGGATCCTGTTATGTAAAGTAGAATGCTTATCATCAATCACTCACAGCATCACAACAGATAATGAACAAAGATACTGTGATTAAATTAACAGAATAAATATGAAATTACAAAAAAAGTAACATTTCTTACATGGCATTTAGTCAAAAATATCACCAAAGTTGTACTTTTGGTTAGGACTCTAAGCAACTTTAGGCAGACTTTTTAAGTTGGTGTGGCTAACTTTAAAGCAATCAGTTACTTTCACCCTAGTGAGTAAAATATGAACTATGAGAGTAAAATATGATATATATCAAATAGAGCTCTTGAGTCAATTGATTTGCACCAAATCTGGACTAAATCAGACCAATGGTTGAAAAACTAGAGCCTGAAATCTTACCAGAAAAAAGTTGTGATTTTAAGACCGGCAAGAGAAAAGTATAGCTGGTGCAACCGCCGATGCACATCAATGTGTGTCTCATCTCATTGTTCCACGTACAGCTACAAATGCCCCCTTAAAAAGCACTCTGATCCAACCAAAGATAGCAAGCTGACCACTGCTACTGTTATCGAGCCAGATCTGTTTTTTATTGCATATGCTGCCCCTAGAGGCTATTTTGTGTATTTTATTTTGGTCATCCTGAAACAGGAAGGGCATCACTTCCTCTCAAGACCTTGCTACAGGCTAGATTATACCGACAAATGACAATGATTTGGTAAGACAACAACACTGTGCACCAGAAATTCTCAGAAAACATGTGCAGCAACCAAATCAACACCTAGCTTACCTCACTAGCATCCGAATATAGAACAACTGGCTAAGAAAGATGCTGAGAAAAATGCCAAAGAATGTACATTAATGAAATGGATATGAAGGAAACCTTCCACGGCTTACCTTTGCCTTTACCTGAAACTCAATGCAAAAGGCCGATGCCAAAGAAAATACAAATGAGCCAAAAGGATAACGAAGTTCTCTAATGCCGACACTCTCAATGCCATAATTGAGTTAACGGAACGATCATCAGCATTTAAACAAAAGCTAAATAAAACAGCAGATATTGCCGAGGTCAAAGAAGAAATGAAAGGGCTTGGATCCCAAGTAAAACAAATAGAAGACAAATTAAATACTTTATATAAACGCATAGAAAAGCTTCAAGAAAGAAATGAGGAAGGGGAGTGATACAGCAGGAGATGGAATTTGCGTGTCATCAACCTTCCACAAAAATAAAATGAAGATGTCAGAGAGGAAGTCATGAAAATAATCAGCCAAATTGGACCAGATGATAAAAGAAAGCTAGGGTTAGCTAGGGTTCTTTATTGATGCGGTACACAGAGTTGGACGTCCTAGAGATGACAAAACCCCTCGCACAATCATCAGTCAATTCAACATGTGTAATTTCAGGCAAATGATTTGGCCAGATTCACGTAATGCCAAGGTCATGAAAAGATTGAAGCTTCGTTTAGCCGAGAATCTGACACGCGCCGACAGGGACAGCAGAAACAGCTAAACGGTGTTTCATTGTTTTTAAAATAAAAACCATGGCAATAAAGATCTATTCTATAATTGATGGAGGAGATTTAAATGACGCAGTAGATAGATTCCCAGCGATAATATCTCCTAATCCAAGAGTTAAAGTAATATGACATTTGTGTGAAAAACTAAATGTCATAGATGTATGGCGCTATATGCATCCTTCCCAAAAAGAATATACATGAAGTAATGCTATGGTTCATTACAATCTCGTATGGATTTATGGTTACTTTCTCCTCACACACTTCAATTTTTCACTGAGACACAGCATAGCTATGCCCCTTTCTCAGACCATGAAGTATTACTTATTAACCTTGTAAATTCATTGGAACAATCCAACAAAACACGCGGTTACTAGAAATTTAACTGTAATATGTTAAAAGATGAATCCTACCATTAATTAGTGAAAGGCACTGCTAAAAATATCTTCATGCATGATGAACTAAACAATATACAAAATGGGAATTTTTCAAAATTAAAATCAGGGAATTAGCTATTAAACTTAGAACATTAACAACAAATAAATTGAAGTCATGTAAGAACTCAATAATCTATTAAATAAGGTAACTCTCCCAGAAGAGGAAGAATTAAATTTGCTAAAACTGAAAAAAGAAATTTCCAGATATAAATTACTTTAATAAGAGGTGTCTTTATAGTGCCAGAGCGAAGTGGTTAGAGGAAGGGGAGAAAAATACAAGCTACTTCTTGCTGCATTTGAAAAAGAAATCATAAGACAAATAACATTACGTTTTTTTATTCGTATTGAGTCCAAAAATAGATAACTCTCAAAACTCCAAGCCAGCTGATGTTAAAACTCATGTTTATGAATTATTCTGTAATCAATATTTCTCTAATTATAATCATAATCAAAATATATAATCAAAATGTGAAGAATTCATAAATATGGTATAAGAAATTACTCCACAAGTATCTAGTGAATTTAAATCAGACTGTGATAAACCTTTATCTAAAGATGAAATGGCTGAAGCTGTCAAAAATATGAGAAAAGGGAAATACCGAGGTACGGATGGTCTTCCGATTGAATTTTATGTCCGCTTCTTTAATATAATAGAGCACACACTCTTTAACATGCTAAAGAAATGCACTGAAAATACCAAAATATCTACAACTATTAAACTCTTAATAGATAACTGGTGACCAATAACATTAATAAATGTTTATTATAAAATACTCTCATTAATCTGTATTTTCTTGTATTAGAAGCCAAAGACATATAATTGTAAAAGTAATACACATTGTCCAGCTCATAATTCTAATAGGAATATTTATTATTCGTGGAGCCAAATTCTCCAAGTCTCGACCATCCTTTGAGTTATTTATGTCTGAATAATGTGATATACTCCAAGACTGTAAAAAAGTTAGAAAGCAAAAAATGCATCCATATGTCTAACCTGATATTAGAAGTCTTTGGAGAAATGTCATACCTTGTCCTTTTTCCCTTTCCTTCCATGTTTGATTTTGAGTTTAATTTCCCTTTATGACCAGTTAATATCTAATTTTTTCAATGTGCATACCTTTTATAGAATTTTTGCACTAGTAAATCAGCATATGATTGTGTATTATGATGATATGCCAAATGTTTTCATTGATAACAACAATCTGTTATAGATGCCCTTATTTTTATTATTATTCTGTAATGTCTGTTTTGTAACATACTAATAAAGAATTTATTATGAAAATCAAAAAGAATGTTAACCCAAATGTTACTGTTGGTTTATATCCAAAGCAATCCTCTTTTTCGGACTTTATACATGGCTTCATCTGTAAGTTATATTGTTTATTAGCACTAAGGTGACATGAGGGCATCATTATTTATTCTGAAATGTTTGTGTTGAGCTTTTCCATGCATACTTTAAGTACTATTTAAATACTGGAATGTATTTTTTCTTGGTATTTCTTTTGATCGCTTTTTGTGATTGTGCATTTTTATTTGTATATTCTTTTTCTATCCACAGTTTCACACATTATCTTAATTAAACTGCCAAACATTTGAAATTTCGCAAAATTTCAACTTGTTTCTGAGTTATATACCTCCTCCTTTTTTTTTTGGTCAATGTCACCCTAATACTCCATCTCATAATAAAGTTGATACTAGCTGCAGATTCTACACTGGGGTCTCCTTCCAGTTGGATGCTGATTTTAAAACTTCAAAAGGGAAGCTTCCTGGAAGCCTCCTGATCAGATGACCGAACCACCTCAACTGGTTCTTTTCCGCACAAATGAACAGCAGCTCTACTCCGAGAACTTGCTAGAGGGACAATGTCTCATCGGTCCTAGGCTCCCCTCGGGATCTCCCAGAATGAGCGGTAGAGTTTTCCTGGAGGGTTGCCCTTTGACCTGTCCCTGTATACAGTAAGCGGAAGAAAATGAATGGATGGATTGTTCAGATTCTCAAACTTGTGTGTCAAACATTTAAACTATGAGCTAAAACATGCTGTAAAGCTCAATTAAGCGTAGGGGAGCTGCTTCTCTGGTGGTGGCTCTCCATTCAACGCAAAAGGTGAGAACTTTCACAATGTGTAAACTCTGTTTTCTGTACATCGTAATCATGAAACAATTTACAGAAATTTTATTGAAAAAAACCCCACCAACAACATACATTTCATATCGCATCAATGCGTACTGAAGTAAGGCTGTACAGGATTTAAATTAAAAGAAAAAAGAAGAATGCCTTTGGTTTGTATACCAACACCTACAAAGGACTAGTAAACGACTTGATCCCTTAACTGTAATTACGAGGCAAGAGGATTTTGACACATGTAAAGATTTCATCGGCAGCCAATGGAGATTTCACTCATGCTTGTCGCTTAACTCAGCTTCTTTCACCTTATCTGCTCTTTGGCACATTCCATCCTTCTTGTTTCGTCCCATATCCCCCCTCTCACTTTTGCTGATCCAGCATCTCAGTGTTCTCCCTCCTTCTGTCTATTCACCTCCATTGCTCCATGCCCTGTTCCTCCATCCATGCCAGCTTCTCTGACACCATGCATAACTCTACCACTGCTGTTGGACGGTTTCCCAGTGCCGGACGTCCTCAGAGAGTCACAGCAGATTAATGCCTTGCTCACTGACTGAACAAGTCCCGCTGGTCTGGAACCTGAGTCTACTGTGGCGTGGCCCAGATAAGATATTCTGACACATTGCCACTCAGGTGGTCTTGCCTGAAATGTGTGATGTATATATTTAATCTTCCGTACAGTGTCACACAGGTGCAATGGGATGCTGTTTTTGGAGAAGGTTTGACGGGTCTGCAAGCAGAAGAGAGTAGTGAGGTAAGAGGTAATGAGGCTAAGTGGCTTTTATTGAAAAAAGAATATGGTGAGGTCACTACTTTTCCGGTTTAAGTGCAAATGCGATATAAACATTTTATGTATTAAATACAGCATATATGTATGGGAATCCTGCAATTAAGGTTTGTCCCATTATTATGTGCACACCTCTTTCAATATATGAACAATATATCTACATATTTAAAACTATTAATTTCATGGTGCGTCATGGTGTCAGGCTATAGAAGGGACACATTTACATAGATAAATATTTAACTCATTGACAGTTTTTTTTTGAAACAGAAAATGTGCACCTGTGGACGTATCATTCGCATGTTAAATTATCATCCCAAAGCCCCTCATTATCCATAAAAGTATGTGACATGGAATCTGTAAAATTGTCACAATTATAAAATAACAGAGGGTCATATATAATCTGTCTAATCACCTCAAGATGATGACGTCTTTTCAAACTTGATTACACATAAATATAACAATTTTGTTATTTTTATATCACACTTAATCTGCAAGGACTTCACTGAATACTCTACATTCGTCATTAGGAATTACTCCATCACTCACTTATAATGACCTATTAACTCAGTCTCAGTGATCAAAGTTACAGCAAGTGTGAAAAAAATAATAAATTAGGGTGTTAACCTCAGGTCATGTTTCAACAGTGTGGAGTTGGGTCAGAAATCCATCAGATATCAAATATTGAGACTATAAAACATTGACAGGGAGAAGAAGAGAATATGAATGAAAACGCAGCCTTTTGACGGTATGGGCAGATTAAAAGTCTCAAGACTTAATTGAATGCTTATTAACTGGTCAATTGTCAGCACGAGAATAACAATAAAAGGAATCATTAATTAAGAGTGTAATAGAGAGCAGCAGAGGGTGTGGGGAAAAAAAGGAAATAAGCTGGGCCCGAGGCATGCAGCCTGGTTTGTGTGGCTTACCATTACAATAAATGGAAGCTGACTACCTGCAGTCAGGACCAATATTCTGTCTATGAGGGCTTATTTCTCTCACATTAACTTTGCCTCTGGTGTGATGGACTGTCGCTAATCTTAGCAGCTAAATCAGTTCACTTTCACATACCTCTTTAGGCATGCCTGGTGTAGCGAGAGGTGCATGCAATGAATGTCACATTCCCAACCCCCCTTGTCCTCTCCCATTACCCTCACTGATGCCAAGGTAAATGACTGGCTTGAGGTTACAGACGTGGCTCTTGTGTTTTATATTCATGTCAGACTGGTGGAGAACAGGGTATACCCATTCAGTACAACCGTCATGTGAGAAAAGTGCCCTTTGGCTGTTGCAATGAAGATTTTGAAATCAAGGAAGAGCTATTAACTGTCTCTTTCATTCTCTCTGAAACACACACATGCACACTCGTACTCATAGCAAATGTTTGCATCTGCCAAGAAAGCACTTATGCAAGACTGGTATGGTGGATTTGATACCTATTGATTAGGATTTTGCATAAGTAATGCATTTTGATCATAAACAACCAATGTCAAATAGACACTTGAGAATCAACAACAATTTGCACATCTCCTCACGTAAGCCTAGTTTTCATCACGCCGATCTGTCCTAACGGGGGCACCTCAATGTAGGGCGACTTAATATATCCCATTAATTAATTTTATTACGTACAGTGAAAAGAGATACCCTTTTGCAATGCGCTTTCTTTGACTGAGTCATTATCTCTATGACAAAATACACATATTCCCTCGGCTGATGCTCAATAATGCAAATTAGTTCTTTAATCCCAACACTCCTTAAACTAGTAATTAAATATACAATTTATAGTTGTATAAGATACAATAACACCTGATTAGTTAGATGTAATGTTCCCTCAATAGGTTGTATCAAAGGATCAAGCTTTAAAAGCTGTCGTCCTTAAATGGCAAAATGTCTTCACTGAGGTTTAAAAACAAATAGTTTTGTTTTTTGCTAAACCGTTTGAAAGTGCATTTCACACACTTTTCAAAACACACAATCATGCTGCTTCTTGGACTTCCTAAACAGGGAGTTGTCTACTATTAGAGATCACCTTGTACTCAATTATGAGGTCGAAGCCCCACACCTGCTTTTCCAGGTGTGAAAGAAGACCCTGATGATGCACTCTTAATGACTTGCCATAAGTTTAGTCACTCCCTGCAGCTGCATATTTCACTGCCATGTAGAAGCTGGTCATTACCATCTATCTTCATTTATTTCAGGATCTAGGGAGCATGAATGCTGTTAAGCTTTTCTTAGAAAGAGGTGTTGAATCCACAAAAGATGATGATGATCACTGAACATTTTTTAAGACTTCTATAACTATCTAGGAACAATTCCAATATGCATGACACATATTTAAGTCTGTCAATCGATAATTTTGGGGAATGTACTATGAGGTGGTCATCACTGCAGCAGCGTAAATGAAGAATTCATCTTACCTGACTTTGGAAAATAACAATATCACCAGCCATTTTTATGGAGATGAGCCCATTATGCGAAAATTAGCTGCATACAGGCCCATTATGATTTAGCACCGCCAGTGATACAGGTGCATCAGTTAATACACTTTTTAATTGAGTGATAAATCAACAGGGTTAGAGCAGAAGCATGTAAAAGTTCTAACACTAAATGCATCAGCTGCAGACCATTCCATGATGAGAAAAAAATAGTCTATCGCTATCGTCTTTTTTATTATATCCCCAAAAAGTTGGGTATATTATGGAATCGTCATCACTGCCACCGCATCTGCAGATCCTTTTAAGTTAACGCAATAACTGAAAAAGTGTTTCAGGGATAATTTTCAACTACTATATCCCAATAGGGGTTAATCAGAGGATAAACTATATTTGTTTTGGGAAAGTGTCCGTTGTATATTCCTGACACTAGGTGGAGCTTAATCTGAAAACGTTTTCAGGCCATGGTTTCTCAACAGTTGGCCCAATTTAGTTCAGATTTGGTGCATAAGAATCGATTTGAGAAGATCTATATAGTATGCATCTGTGTTTTACTCTAGTAGTTCATATTTCACTCACTAGGGGGAGTATTTTTATTCAAAATACACTCTTTTTAGGACAGAATGATATTTGTCTTACTAAAAAAAATATTCTCAATCTTCCCTTTATTCATCCTGCTCAGTCACTCTGCCTCTGTGTAACACTACATGAAATGTCATGTCCTCTCTGTTTGATTTACAAGTTAACTTAATGTGCTCCAAGCCTGAAACACAACAGCTTTTTTTGAACACTGCAGCCTATACTAATCAGAAGCAGAAAATCCATTTGTGAATTCATTTCTGAGCATGCCCTGTAGATCAATCTTTACATATTCTATAATTTTTCAAACTGGAAAAATGGAAAATGTTTGACCTCTCACGTAACTGTTAAACAGTGCTTGCACATGTTAGAGTTTTCTCATGCATCCAAAATCATATTCTCTGCAGTAAACACTGTCTCTCTGTATATATTATTATTCAACATACTTTTGTTCTAAAAAAACGGTAGTTTGTGTCTTTAGATGCATGCAGTATGGACTAAAGATAACCAACAAATCAAATAATCGAAGTCCATCACAAATTAGTCCAACACACAAACTTTAGCAATTAAACCGAATTCAAGTTGAAAATATTAAGAATCAACTCAATCGGTCTATATTTTTCACTTTAAAATTCTGTGCCCATGGAAATGATTACTGTTCCCAGAGCTTATGGTGCGAACTGCTGAAAGTGTGAGAAAAATAACACACCACTCCACCTGATCCTCAGGTGGAGTGCTGAGAAGGAGGTTATTCTCTTCTATTCTCAAACAGGCAGATAAATGTTAAATTTGGTCGAAAAATATTGAATACATGATGGAATTTGCTTAACTTTCAAAAACACAGCAGATTCTAACTAGAGTTAAATTGGATATTTAAAATATAGTCCTCTGGATAGTTCTCTATGAGTCGTTTTATTTGCATCAAATCACAATGTATAAAAGATAGATAATAAATTTGGCGTGACAATGGCCTGATAAACTTTTTCAAAAACTCTCCATTTCTTCCTGGCACTAAGGTCTATGTTGGGCAAAATTTATAAAAAATTATCCATGATATAGTTTCAGAGTTACCTCACTAACACAAAAGGTTTTGTGGCGGGGGACATGGCAGAGGCGGCAATGACAGTTCCATAATATCCTCAACCCTTTGGGGATATTAAAATCAAAAAATATATATCATGTATTTATGTTTCCGAAAGGTTGGGGATATTATGGGATCGTCCATGGCAGATCCTTCACAACCCATTCCATTGATCATTTTCATATTTATTCCCATATAGGCCATCATTTTGCTGTTGGACCGATTTATTCCAAATCGGAATGACTTAGTCCAAATTAATCACCTCAAGGAGATTTATTTTACGAATATCTTATTTTACTCAAAGGTTTTCTTTTAAAGAAAAATACTTTTTTCCGGACATAACTTATAAAACGTTTCATGGATAATTTTAAAATTTTATTTCCAAATAAACCATAGGCCGAAGAACAACTCTGTTGTCTGGTCTGTGGTACAGTTCATAACCTAAGGAAAGGTCTATCGCTGAAACTTTTTCTAGCCATAATTTGTCAACTTTTGGCCAATCTAGCCCATATTTGGTGCATATGAATCAGGTTGAAGATACCTGATCTTGTATGCATCCTGTTTTACTCAAATAGTTGTGTTGTGAGTGTTTTGGTTGGTATGATTAAATGTGGAGAGAATATGGCAGCAACCTAGACACCCCTCTGCTTAGCTTATTTCCCATCTACCAGCGTCAGTCCACTCAGGTTTTGACTTTGACTGAAATGTTATTTGTGAACATGAATTAAGGTTTAAAGTTAAACTATAGTTGAATAGTTTTATGATCAAAGAACATAGTCAACTTTATATTATTTCTTCTTATTGGTAATTACTTCTGTTATTCAGCCCATCTGCTAAGGTAAATGCTATAAACACATTGTCTGTGAGTCTCCACTAACCTTAGTTTATTGTTTTACAGTGTCCTCCTTCTCTAAAAATTGTTCAAATAATGCAGGGGCAAATGTCTTTCCAAACTAGTACAATCCATGTCCTTGATGGAGTTGAGATGACCTTCACACATTTTTATCTCTGCTATAGATAATTGAAAATCTGCTTTGACTGAAGATATTTTGACCTCTACTTTTCAACTTTTCAAACTAAGTAAACCTTTTATGCGATTGCTTGGACATTTATTTGTGATGTGCACAATCAAATCTATGATTTTATCCTTAGATTTCAGTGGAGAGGCAGACAGATACTTCAACCACCCATTCCTAGAAAAGCTATCAAGATTGTTTCCCTAATTCTATAGTGATTTATGAGAAAACAAGACAAGTGGGATTTCAGACATTTCTGATGTAGCAGTTTTTTCTCATCAGTTTTTTTATGTCTTGTTAAGAAGCAATTTATTATATTTATTTATTCAATTGCACCGCCTGCATTTAGTCATGCTCATGGTCACAACAATGCTGCAATTTTGATTTTATAGTCGAAATACACCAACTAAAAACTCACTCTCTCCATTCACATTGTCATTCACACAGATGGGTCAAAAGATGCATGTAACACTCTTCACTTGTCTTCTTCTCTAAAGCTCACTATATCCACCCAATGCTCATCTCACCATCTAGACATTGACCTGTTCCTGTTAGTTAGAGCTCATCTCTGATGACAGCACCCAATTGACATCAATGACGCTACAGAATAGAAAGGTTAATTAAGACCAACTGTTCCTTGCCCATTCATCCAGACCGTCTGTCAGGCAACACTCATTAAACAGACCCAGACACAGAACTGATACCATAATGAGGAATATGGCACTGAGGAAATGCATATTTATGGAGAATCTACAGGCTTTTCACATCTTATTCAGGTCTATGAACCCTTTCAATAAATACATATGTTTTGACCATTCATTTACCGTATGTGGATCAGCCAATTGGGGTCTGTCAATAATATTTGTGGTATAGGGCTGTGAATATTTGGCTTACTCCTTGTTTCTTCTTTCTTTGTTTGTATCTAATACTAAATTCTGCGGGAACTTAACACTTAATTTAAGATAAAACAAAGTCAATCTGGGTAAACACAAATACAAGATTTTAATAACGGTATTTTTGAACAAGACATGTTATGTTATACCCTTAGAAAATCAAATCAAAAGACTACCACACTGCATGTCACAGCCAGACATACCCAAGCCTGATTGTTGCCAGCCCTGTTCAATCAAATCATCAGACCATTTTCAGAAGCATGGACTAATAGGTCTTACAGTAGCACACAATGCCATAATCAAGTGAAATTATAGAAAAGAGGAGGAAGAAAGTGATTGACAAATAGCAAGCGATTGGTGTTGGAAAGGGTTCAAAGCTGTTTCTATGGTTCTGGGACATCACAGGTCCACATTGAAACACACTGCCTAAAAATGGACAGGACTTGGAACATTGACAGACGTGATCAACCCTCAAACATTCTTGAATGAGAAACCTCATTCAAGAAGTCACAAAATATCAATAGAAAAAATCCAAAGACCTGCAGGACTCTTTCACTTCCATTAATTTCAGAGTTCATGGCTTCACTATTTAAAGCCTATCAAATCCAAGTGAGGCTGGCAGTGACGAGACAAAATAAATCTTTTGAACTCAGAAGAATGTCACAGCTCATCTTCATTTTCGCCACAACACACCTTTATAACCCTCATTCTAAATGGTCTAATGAGTTAAAACTGTAGCAGTTTATGAGATAGAGGTGTAGGCAAAATACCAGATTCCACAAAAAGAACATGATATCTGTGGTTAAGCGTGGGAGTGCAACTTCCATAAACATGCAAGTATTTTGCTGCTTCAGGCACAGGATGACTTGCAATTAATTGAAGGAAAAATATCTTCTTAACTTGTTCGTATAACATTTTGTTGCAGAAATACAACATTTAATACAGTTTTTCTTTCTTCATTTTTTTAAAATTGCTATCTTGCATCAAAAGGCAATTCATTTACTACTGCATTACAGTGCTTGTAGTTTGCAGTCAGACATCAGAAACTATTTGCTGACATGCTCTTATAAAGTAACTGTCAGGTTATTTAAGCAGCCCAAACAAGGCTCTATGGGTGCAAAACTCTGCAGGAAACTGAGGATACCGTAAAACACATAAAAAAAAGTGATGACAAAACTGGAGAGACCAGAGGGGACTTTAAATCTCTTCTTCTTCACTTTCATTTTCTCTTGCTTTATCTCCAATGGTATTTTCTGCTGTAATCTTTGAAACTATAAAATGCACAGGCACAGGCACTCTTGACAGTAAGAGACGAGGCCAGTGTTGTGCAAAGGCAAAGTGAGGGGGTGTGTGCATGGAGGATTAAATATGCAGAACATGGACGTCAAGGGCAGAGGAGGTAGATACAGCTTGAGGCAACTGATCTGAATATGGCTAGCTCTGGAACTGCTCTTTAACTAAACAACAATGTTCCAGATACTAAAATGAGAGCATCAGGAACAATTCTAGCCAACAGAACATTTTATCTGTCGTCATGTTGCAGACATTTTTGGTCTGTCAACTGTTCAAACTGTCTTTGAAAACCTTAACCATTCGATCCATCTTGGTGATGCTGTTTCCAATTGTAGTATCCTCTGAGATATTTTTTCCCTATATACTTTGTATCCTCTACAACAGTGTTTCTCAACTGGTCTGGCTTCGGGACCCACCATCACCCCTTAATGACAAGCCGCGACCCAAATCGATGAAAATGTTCAACTTCTCAATTTTTATTTAATGAAAAGATGTTGAAGCTTCAACCTGGGAGTACAGAGAGTACAGAATATCACAGTATGCCAACACAAAAATCAAGTTTAATGATAAACCAAAATGCCCAGCAGGTGGCGATGCTAAGGAGGGAAAAATTCCCTTTTACACTCAATAAGCTGCATTTTAATTAAAAACAAAAAGTGCATCTTAGGGACACAAGGTTGTAAAACTATTCAGTCACTTATCCAAGCATTAATCATAAGGCTGACATAACAATCAGAACATTTCAGTAAAAGCCATTTTTAACAGACTCAGTTGG
The DNA here is from genome assembly GCA_009660295.1 of Lophius piscatorius. Lineage (NCBI taxonomy): Eukaryota > Metazoa > Chordata > Actinopteri > Lophiiformes > Lophiidae > Lophius > Lophius piscatorius. Next base: position 13,156 of record VRLP01004889.1, on the reverse strand, counting down.
TGTTTTCATGCAAAATACATGAAATAAAAAATTGCAACTACTGAGAAGTGTTTTCAAAAAGACTTAAATTATGTAGCTTTAGCTGAGAATACTCGCTCACTGAATCTATGACAACCAACACTGCACTATGGAAAGAAAATCATTTTCTTCAGTAGCAGTTTTTATCCGCAAACTTAAAATAAATTAAAGTACTGTACCTCTGATTACCTTGTCAATAGGTAAATACTGAAAAACATTGTGCTTTGATATATGCAGTTGTACTTGTGTCTCGCCATGCTCAATAAGATTATGAAAACAAGCTTTGCTCGTCTTCTTCTATGCTGTGAATGGCGGGTGTCAATTTCCATTACAGGCTGTTATCTGCACCTACTGTTAAGGAGTTTGAACTGACTGCACTCCGCTGCAAAAAAAAATCCCCTTCAAAATAAAGGCACAGGAATTTGTTTCTTAATATTTTTTTTTTTGCACAGATAAAGGCCCGTGCCCCACTAAAAACGGGTCCGCAACCCATCAACCAGTTGAGAATCACTGCTCTTGTGTGTTCAGACACATTTCAAATCAGAAACAGCAACAACCTTTTCTCTTCTCTGCTGTGGGCATGGACAACATTGGTTAGTTTTCTCTCCCCGCTTTCATCACTGAGCCTTGTCGAAGTCTCTCAGATCCTGAAACTTGCCCTTTTGTCCTGCTTCCAAACTATCAACCTCAGAACAAAATCTAAAATTGTGTGAAGGTATCTGTTTGGTCAAGAGATCTCATGTGAAGGAGGAAGCTGTGGAGACTTGATGTCTTGTACTGAAGTATTTATATCAGTCATACGAGGAGAGTTGACAACATACAAGCTGATCACAGTTTGACACCTTGCCAATCCTTAATCACAGTTCCTTGTCTTTAAATATTTTCCCCACACAAAGAGTGTGGTACACCCCACATAAGGTTACACTTAAAAACTGAAGTAAATCCAGGAACTCTATAGGGTTCTTGACTACCATGTCAAATGTAGATACGCTGACTAAGGTCACATATTGTTGTTGGAATATACAGTTTTGTCTAATGGAGAAAGTCTATCGGGCGTTGCAGGCGAAGACAATAGTTGGGTGTATTGTCAATATTTTAATCTACAGTAAAACTATAATACTTAGGTTAATTAACAAACAGTTTTTTGTCCTGATGTGTTTTTAATATTTTCCTGAGAGATAAAACTAAAGACGAGTGAAAAGTAGACATTTTTTATCAAAATAGATGTTGAAAATGCAGCATTTCATTTCAGCTGCAGGTTTTTGGCTTGAAGAAAATGATTGCCTTTGCCTATCGTTTTCTTTGTTTTCCTGATCATCGTTGTGTGAAGCCCTATATTTAAAATTGAAATGTTTTGAACCATGCCCACAAAACTGGAGGTCACCTTTTAACATTTTTTCCAGCTGTAAAATTTACCTACCATCACACAACGAAACTAAAGAAGAAAATCTGTATAAGTCCAGAATTGTCATCAAAGGTCATATTTAAACGACCTGTACTGTCAATTCAGTCATTTGGCTTACGGCTGAAACTGAAGCAAACAGTATAACCGGAAAATCTTATTGAGCATGCTGTGCCAGAGAATGCCAGAGTGATTGAGAAGCATCATTGCATGCCTATTCCTCAATGCCTTCAGATAGTTTCTTATCCTTTCTCTCTCGTCACCAGTGATGCCTGAAGTCCCATACAAAGGCCTTTCTCTAAGCAAGCCACCAACAGAAAAGGCAATCAGGCAAATTCAGTTAGCACAAAAAGAGATCTGTATGCACAACTATAGACAGAGAAAAGTCTTGTCAAGACTCACTCACACCTGAAATGCATTTACTCAATTTTCCTACACTGTTTGTGTTTTATTAATTTTTCATATGGTGTTTTCTAGAGGCAATGGAATGACTGCATCGCTCATAATCTACCCCTCATTCCCAATGCTGTGACTTTGTTGCCGTCTGCATCCTACCATTCGCTGTAGATCATAAAAAACTATTTCATGGATCTTTTTCAGATTTTATATCCACTTAGTGCGAGGAAGAACTGAAGTGATTATGGGAATGATCTGTTTCATATTTCTGACACTAGGGGGAGCTATATCTCGGAAATTATCCGGTCATGAATTCCATAACCATTGGTCTAATTAAGTCCAAACTTGTCGCATGTGAATCAACTCAAGGAGATTTAACTTGTAGTTAATAATAATAATAATAATACATTTGATTTATAATGCACTTTACATTTGGACAAAATCTCAAAGTGCTACAAAGTAAAAGCAGATAAAAGCATCAATAAAAGAATAAAATAATAACTATATAAAAACCTGACCAAAAAGCAGCAATGTTAATTAAAGTTATAGGTTCTACTAAAAAGGAAAGTTTTAACTCCTTTTTTAAATGTGTCAGTCGTCTGTGGAGCCCTCAGATGGTCAGGGAGGGCATTCCACAGACGAGGGGCAGCAGAATAGAAGGCCCGATCACCCATGGTGCTGAGCTTAGTCCGGGGAAGGAGGAGGTGGTATGAGTGGCTAGAACGGAGGGATCGTGTTGAGGTCAGTGGGTCAGTTATCATATTTTACACTAGTAGTTTATATTTTACTCAATAGGGGGAGCTTTTTTCATTAAAAACATAAACATTTAACATGGAAAAACATTAACTCAAACTATTTTATGGATTAATTGTATATCTACAAGGGGGAGCATATTACCAAAAGTTTTTGCATCATAAATTCTCGAGCATGATCTGAATTAGTCCAAATTTGGTGCATATTAATTGATTGGAGGAGATGTATCTTGTGTACATCATGTTTTTACTTTAATAGTTCATATGTTAATCAATAGGGGGAGCTTTTTACAGAATACAGTTTTTCTAGACATACATCAAAAACTATTTAATGGATAACGATACAACAATAGACTTCAGTGAATAACTTCACACATTGCCTGAAGAATGAAGGGATTGGAGACTTTTCCGGGGATATACTCTTACTGTCGGGGACAAAATGTAGTTCTAGTTTCATCTTATTGTCACCTCCATCTCAGAGCAGAAAACTTTACCTTACTGTTTCAGCTGAATCCTTGATTGAGTAGCTCAAGTCGGCCACCGGCATCAACATTACTTTGTTCAGAATGATTAAGGTCAAGGTTATTCAGTGGTGACCTCAAAAAGAGAAAAAACAAACTTTTCCCTGAAAATGACATGTCTACAACTTATGTTCAGCGTCTTTCTCCACCCGTGGCAGCCAGCTGACACAAGACTGTTTGCTTCAAAGGAAGGGTGCGTATCCTCTGTTGGTTATCTGTAGGTGAAGTTGACACAAGTGATGAAAGAGCCTTTATAAATACTTGAGGTTACAGACACTGGGAGAGAGGTGCCATGTTGGAAATTCATGAGATACCCATTCTGCAATCACAAATGTTTTCCCTACCCATCCATCCTGTACATACATAGTTGGATTATGGAATGGCTTATATTCCTTAGTTTGTTCGTTGACTCACATGCATTTAAGCACAGGTATGCACGTATCAAAGTCTACATACGCAGATCCTAGGGGTGTGTGTATTGAGCTGATTGATAATAAGCACGGCTGTCAGATCAATTAGTATTTCATCCTTTGTATACTATCCAGATGTTGTACTGAATTTATTTAACTATCCTTCCATGAGAAGTGTCTATAGTAGAAGATATGTGCGAGTATTTTTCCAAAACACTACTAACGCTGACATACACTGGAAAACCATGATGCAAAATCACAGTAAAATGGATATTAATACCATAGAGTTGAATGCTGTGAATTGTAATGGTATCATCAGCTCATAAATGGTTTCTTCAAATGGTTTAATTTTACATCATTCTGCAGTAGAGTTAATTGTTTTATCCACATCATCACAAATTTATGTTTCAAGTTGCAAGGGCATCTGGATTCTTGCCCTCAAATTATCCTGTTCTGCCTTAACGTATCAAAATAATAAGAACTACTACCATCTTTGTCAAATTGTGTGTGATTTTAATTTATAAATTTTTTAAAATCTTTTTTGTAGTATATTTGTACATTTTAGTCTTCAGGTTAAATTGTTTCATGAATGAGCTTATGGTTGTCCTTCCTGACAAGTAGGTGGCATGACCTATATGTGTAAATGGGTGATATTCTGGCTTTTGTAAAAAGTGCTTGGAGACAGATTTGAAACATGCCATATAGTGTCAGTCCAACCGAAGTAGAAGTATTGCAGTAAAATTCAGCAATAACTATCAAATAGATTCAAATACAGTTTCTACACAGTAAATAAAGTAATATACTGATGAAACTGTGACAAGCATTGTATTGTTAATTTACAGAAAAAAACAGTGATTGACTTTTCTTCTCTTGCCTGTACCGTATCCTAATATACAGTAAGAAACTGTTTAAACAGTACTTTAAAGGTAAAGCTGCTGCCAGTCCTGCCAGAAGACAGATTTTTAAATAATTTATTTGAAAAAAACTACAAACTCTTTAAAATTCAGTTAATGGGGTTAATGTCACAATTTATTTCATTAGAGGTCACACAGGTCGAATACATTAAAATTATTTGAGTTGGCTCGTTACGACAAATAAATTATTACCTAATACATACATTTTCTTTTAGTATTTTGCTTTTTATAATATACATTTTCTATGAATACTTTTACATATATTTATGTATTTAACATTTAAGATTGAATTTTAAGGTCAAATGTTGAAAGCAAGAGTATATTTGTTTTAGATAAATGGGGGAAATTCCAATAGTAATCTTAGAAATACTGTATTATGATGACATCACATCCCTTTCTTTAATATGATTAAATAATTGATACACCAGCAGGATTAACATACGCATTCCATTTTGCGGTCTCTAACTCCGAGGATTCACTACACCTAATTATGCACAGGTCAAATAGCATCAGTTCCCTGATTGATTAGTAAATTCTTCCAATACAGAACGGGAGATTTGACAAGATAGGTTCACCACCTTCTCTGGCTTTCTGCTGATCGTACTTGTAAATTATAGCGGATTTAAAATTCAAATCACCACACTAATTCACCCGGATTGTTTGTTATTTTCAATGTGACTCCAAACCCGTTCTGTGATTAATCATAGCTTTACTTCTTGCACTGCAAGCAAAAAAAAAGGCTGACAATGATTATTCAAGGACGTCGCTGATTTCAGAGACTTTTCTTACTTTTGCAGAGATGGCATGAATACTGTAGAAACCTAAATTCTGACTTTGGACAAATGACATGCTGAAATTGCACTGAACCAATAGTGTCCAACAGTGTTTAAACCTCAGGAAAGTAGTGAGGGATGAAAATTATCTTAAAGCAGTTTTTGAACTCACATGTGATATGAATTGGGAACTGGTCCGCCCCTTCCTACGCGCTTGCTGAGAGCATCATGGTCAAGGGTCACCATCATCCGGGGGCAAGGTATGGTGGTCAATTCAATTTCGACTGCGGGAAAGTAGTGCACACCCAGCAGGGGTAGTACGCCACTTGTCTGCTCCGATAGAGAGAGAAAGAGAGAAGGCGAGCTTGTGAGCGTTTTCACCTGTAATGTTAAAATAAAAGTCTAAAATTCAAATTATTTACATAATTTACCTCAAGTTCATCACAGCACTAGATAGAGAGAGGAGGGGAGTCTGTGCTACAACTTTTTCTGGACATTCATTCATTTATTCATTTTTTGGAACCGCTCATACTAGAGGTTCATTGAAGCTGATCTTCCAGAGAAAGTTTTTATTGTCATTCTTATCTATCTGTTAATATGTTTTTCTTCCCCCTGCTTTCATGTCTTATGAACAGCAGCAGCAAACTGACGGCGGTCATAAGTTGGAATTTATGCTCAAAATCAATTCATATGCCTAAAATTGGATTTTTTTATTTTAGTATCCGTTCCTAGGTTTATATCATAACAACCAAAGGTTGTAGAACACATTACATGTTCCGGAGAATTGTTAGTATAGAAGTACACTCAAACAAAAAAAAATAATGATCATCTTATTGTGGATATTATTATTTTATTGTTATACGCTTGGTGATGATACATTAGATGATATATTGATGAAAAACAGTTTTTTGTTATACATTGAAAATATATGTATATACTAGCTAATCATTATAAACTAACAAAAAAACTATATGTTTTTTATATATTTTTATATTTATATATTTTATTAATTTAGTATTTCATATTTTATGGACTTGAATATATTCATTTGAGGCAGAAGTTGCTAAAATTGAAGTGTGTTACTTATGTTGAGGGGCTAGCTATTATTAATATTATTATTATTCTGCTATTTGTTTTTCTATTAATTTAAATTTCAGGTTTAATTTTTTTTCTAATAAAACATATTTTGTGACTCAGAAGTATTTATTTTAGATTTATTTGGTTTATCCATTATTTTGTTTGTGTTAGACATATTCTAACTTTCCGTGAAATTACGTACACAAATGTATGACCACTGGGGTGGAGGGCATCATAACCAGATTAGGTTAGGGCACCGATTAGGCTAGGGCTTTCCTGCTTGGTAATATGATACAAAGGGGTAAAAAAAGTATTTGGTTCTTGTCGCATAAGTCTATGATATTATTTGCTACGAAAGGGCAAAGATTTACTCAGCTTAAATTAATGCTAAACTCTTTGACATCTGCCATTCCATTTTACTAGGATTTTTCGATTTACAAATCCATTCCACCCTGCATGTAAACATTACGTTGCATGAAATCAGTGGCAAGACAATGCCATCAATGTATGCTATAAACCAGTGCTACTCAACTGGTCTGGCTTCAGGAACCACCATCACCCCTTAATGACAAGCAGTGACCTAAATCGAGGAACATTTTCAACTTCTGAATTGTATTTGTTGAAAAGATTTTACGGTTTGAACCTGAGAGAGTACAGAGCATCATCATCATCATCAGTACGCAAACACAAAAAGCAAGTTTAATGATAAACCAAAACAACCAGTAGGTGGCGATGCTAGAGAAGGAAATACTCACTTTAACACTCAGTTAGCTACATATTAATTCAAACCATAAAGTGCATCTTAGGGACACAAGGTTTCAAAAACTAATTAAAACTATTCAGTCACGTAATCAAGCATCAAGCATAAGGCTGACTTAACAATCACAACATTTCAGTAACAGCCATCTTTAACAGAGAACTAAAGAAGTCCAAATGCTGCTTCAGTTTTGACGGCTTCATGCTTTCATGTGCAACACCCCGCCTCACAAAACACACTGTGGTTTTTGTCCATCTTTTTCCCTAGTGTATGAAAATCCATATCTCATGTAGACGGTGTCGTACTCACCATGCTCAATTAGCATCTACATGGTGGCATATGTTTTCCTAAAATCTGTTATTCAGTTTAAATGGTGCCCTCACATATGTGGAAGTTACACCTGTCATCGGTACAAACACACCCGAACTATCACAGATGGATGGTCCTTTCCCCAAACAACTATAAAAATGGACTAAACAGACCACGGTGCACTCTTCTGTTTTGTGTAGTCCATCTCAAATGAGCATTGATCCAGGGAAACCAGGAGCTTTTCTGAATACTGGTGTATGGCTTTCACTTTCCATGGTAGTGTCTGAACTTCTGTAGATGACCCAATAAACAGTACTTGCCATTGAATAATTTCCAAAGTATTCCAAAACACATAAGACAATATATCCTTTTGACAATCGTGATTGTCTGCTATTAAGCTTAAACACCTCACGGCTTGGACATGCAATGCTTACCAGATATTTTGCTGTTCATACAGTTGTTAAAACAGGTGGTCCTGCTGGAGCTGACCGTTACCAGGGAGGAGCCAATGGATGAGGTAAATGAGAGGAAGCACGCAAAATATGCTGACTTAGTGGAGGAGTGCCGCAGGCAGGGTGTCATCCCACAGTGCCCGGAACCTCCACTTACCAGTAGTCCTTGGCAGAAGCCGAACAACATTGGGTCACGTAGCCTTCAGCCACTAAGGACTTACAGTGGCTCCAGTTCAATGATGATAATCCTAGAAGCAGCAGCCAAAAGTGATACAGACCGGATGCTCCAGACCGTGGCAATCGTCATCATCAGCCTTGCCGTGGAGAGGTTTGGTACATTGTAGCAGCTGTGTACCAAGGCAGGAGCACGGGTCCTGAAGCCGCATTAAAAGCAAGCATGAACCAAGAGAGGGATCAGAACTTCACAGCATCCTCAGGAAGAAGCTCACCATTCTTCGAAGGGCAAAATGGCGCAGAACGCAGTGTAAAGGGAGGGTCAAGAAATGGTGTGCATTTATCGCAAACCCCTTCGGAGTCATCAAGCAACTGCTTGTAAAGAAGAGAAGCGGCTACCTCGCTTTTTCCAAAGAGGAGATCGACCGCAATCTTTTCTTTTTTTTTGCGAGGGAATAAACACTGTTACACCCACTGGGGCCCACCAACGACTTCAACAGTAAGGAGCCCAGTTGGAAGGAGGTTCAGGAAGTCATCAAGGCTGAGCCACTTTAACCCCTGAACCTAGCTGTGTGCCTATAAAGTCTGAAAGAGGTGTACCGGGCTCCTTCACCAGCTTTGGAAAATCATCTGGGGTAAGGTAACCCAGCATTGGAGATTCGCAGAAGGTGTCTGGATTCCCTAGGAGGACAACGCTAAAAACGTTGAGCAGTTTAAGACTGCTGCTCAGCGTTGAGGGCAGTATTTTCTTTTTTCATCATGTCTCTTTGGTTGATAGGGTTCCTCCTGAATAATTAATATATTGACAACTCTGTACAGAAGGATGGAATCCCGAATGTTCCAGGATGCCTCAAGCTCACTTGAGTGGTCACTCAGTAATTCAGAGAGGCAAGAGAAGAAAAGGACACAGGAGCAGTACTGTGCCTCAACCTCACCAATGCTTATGGATCCATTCCCCACAAGCTGTTGGAAACAGCACTGGATCAGCAGCATGTCCCAGGCAAAATCGTCTAGGGCTATCACGACAGTTTAAACCTGAGAGTCATCACCAGGACAGTCACATCTGAGTGGCATCCGCGGGACAAAGGGACTATCACTAGAAGCTAGATTTAAGTAATCCTCTTTGCCTTGGCTATGGACATGTTAAGTTAGTGGAAGTCGAGTGCGGAGGCCCGCTCACCAGGTCTGGAGTCCACAAGCCCCCTATCAGAACCTTTATGGACGACCTGACTACATCAGGTCCCTGGTGCATAAAAGAGGGGAGGTCCAAGCCCCAGGCAAAGGACTCCTAGCGCAGCAGATACGACTGACCTCAGTCAAGGAATAGATAGACCTACTTGCTGCACCCCGCTGGTCCGTGTCCATCTTCAGAGGATCACAACATGTCATTCATTCCTGTCGTATCAGGTTTATCAGAGTGTGCATATCTGACCAAAGCCTGACTGGTTGCTGCCGGGACGCCGGAATCAGACAAATATTTTGAAAATATGTTTATGTATCGGTCAGGTCAGGGAAAGCACTGGTCTGCTAAGGAGCAGGGAGTGTCACGTTCTGTTTCTTCAATTACTCACTGCGCTCTGCCTTTCCCCATCTCCCACCTCTGACTGTGGGATTCCTCTCTGCAGGAAAAAACCCGTCTGCTCACAAACTAGAGGGGCTCACAGTCCCACCAGCTTTTTTGATCATGTTCACTTATTTGTACAATAATGTGATGATGTGTTGGTTGCTGCGCTGTGAGTCATAGCGATAACAATATTAAATTTTCTGTCCAACAGTAGCTGATATTGGATATAAATATAATAATAATAATAATAATAATAATAATAATAATAATACATTTAATTTATAACACACTTTACATTTGGATCAAATCTCAAAGTGCTACAAGGTAAAAGCAGATAAAAGCATCAATAAAAAATATAATAATAATTATATAAAAATATGACCAAAAAGCAGCAATGTTAATTAAAAGTTATAGATTTTTCTAAAAAGGAATGTTTTCAGTCCTTTTTTACATGTCTCAGTCGTCTGTGGAGCCCTCAGATGGTCCGGGAGGGCATTCCACAGACGAGGGGAAGCAGAACAGAAGGCCCGATCACCCATGGTGCTGAGCTTAGTCCGGGGAAGGAGGAGGCGGTATGAGTGGGTAGAACAGAGGAATCGTGTTGAGGTCAGTGGGGTGAGTAGTTCTTTTAGGTAGGGTGGTGCATTGCCATGGATGCAATGGTGAGTGAGGAGAGAGATCTTATAATCAATCCTGGTCGAGATGGGAAGCCAATGAAAGGAATGAAGATCTGGGGTGATGTGTTTGTGTTAATGCACTCTCATCAGGATCCTTGCAGCACTGGTTTGAACATACTTTAGTCTTGGAAGACTCAGGGAGCCCGATGAGAAGTGCGTTACAGCAATCCAGTCTGGAGGAGACAAATGCTTGCACCAGCTTTTCAGCATCACTTAAAGTGAGTGAAGAATGGAGTTTGGAAATATTTCTGAGACGGTGAAAGGAGATCTTGCAGATGTGTTTGATGTGGGATTCAAAAGTGAGTTGAGGGTTGAATCTTATGCCAAGGTTGGTGACTGATGAAGAGGGGGGAATGTCCTGACCGGAGAAAGTAATGCTGGTTATGGAGGAAGACTGGGTCTGATGTGGGGTGCCAATTAAAATTGCTTCGGTTTTGGAGGTGTTCAACTGGAGAAAGTTGTTTTTCATCCACACCTTTATCTCCTCCAGACAAGTGTGGAGAGTTGACAGGGGAGATGATGATGATGATGCGGAGGAACATGTGTTAGTTTTTATTTAGATTTGCGTGTCATCAGCATAGCAATGGAATGAGAGTCCATATTGACTGATGACATGGCCAAGGGGGAGCATGTACAGTATGAAAACAATGGAGCCAAGGACTGATCCCTTGGGGACCCCAAAAGTGACGGTGTGTGTCCGGGACCTTGAACTTCTGTTCTGTCGGTGAAGTAGGATTGAAACCAGATTAGGGCGGTGGCAGTGAGTCTAATGGTGTGATGAAAGCGTGCTGCTTGTGAAGCACGTCTTCTTCTGCACATGCGGGTCACTTCAGGGCCGTAGACTGTTCACACCGGAGTCTGATGGCGGTCGCATTTAAATTATAATAATTATTATTATCAAGTAGTCAATGTGAGCAGTGGATGTCATGTCAGTGCAGCTCCATTTGTACCTCATCTACAATTGGGGTCTCAACAAACTATTTATTTTCATCATTTTGAGAGTATGATGAAAAACTATACACAGAGGAGCTACTGTTTGTGTTTTCTTAGCCAGTCTGACTGATCCAATGTAAGTTTTTTTCACCTACACTTTTAATAGGAATGATATATAAACCACTTAACAAATGTAATATGAAATAATACAAAATTTACCCATGGAAGAATTCAAATATAGTTATTCTCTCTATAAAGGCAAAATAAACTGAGGAAGTATGCCTTGGTAGTTTGATGAATGTTGCTGGGACCAACCCTAAACATACTAATGACTGCCAGGATATAAACATTATTTTATTAACTGATATAATGGAAGCTGTGTAACTTTGGATGAACTTTAGTATGCATTTTCATATGAAAGAGCTGTGGATTTAGTTGTACTGCACAATTCAGTTGCATTTAAGGATCACTCTAATGCAAGTTTTTGACAGACATCCTCAAAGGAAATATTAACATTTAAATTTTTCTGCCTGGGCCCTGTGTGTATAAATGAGACAATTTGACTGCTACAACATGGGTTGGAATGCAAACCCAAAGTATGTCCACTTTTAGTTTTTTTCTTTCTTTTTTAAACAAATGACAGGCTAGGATTGCAATTATAAATTGCAATCATAATAATATAATATATAATATTATAAATGGGAGGAAACGGAAATAAAGAAGACTCACTCTTGAGAGCTGGGTTGTCTCTCAGTCTTCGTGGGATCGTCAGACCGCAGTGTTGACTCCCTCCGTTAGGAGGTAGTTGGCATATGCTCCGTCCCTGCAGCGAGTGTTTGTTTTGACAATGATGGTTTAGCAGTGACCTTACTGTTGGTAATGCAGTTATGTCTTAATACCCGGCAGATACTCTTAGATACTCTTAGAATCTTACACCAGGATTAGAGGTTGTTTTGTTTAAGCAAGCTTTACATTACTCAAAGGATGATTTTCTGAAGATGCCCCGAAGGCATCTTCGGGGAATAACCCTTAAAGCTGCATTGTGGTAAACCTAATTTACATGGTCAACTGTTGCCGGCAGGGCTTTGAATGCCCATTTTTACCATCAGCTTCTGATTACTTCATTATTTATTGTAAGATGAAAGAATGATCTATTATCTATTGTAATGTTCGATTTCATTATTTTACTGACTGATGTCTGCTCATGGTGAGCTACAGCATAAGGTGACATACAGCTTTTTAGAGTCATCATGTACAATACTATGATTAAAAATGTTTTATTTGCTTTACCAATTTGATTTATTGCTTTTACCAATAAATATTTATACCAGAAGTTACACTTCTAGAATCACTCTAGATTTGCAATACTTTCAAAACTAAAACTCAGTCCTCAGTCAGTGGCTGCATCCAATTCCATGTGAGATGGAAACAGTATATATGCAAGTAAAAGTCTGAACCTTTACTCATGAAAGACAAACTGAGGCAATGTGCAAAACTGTCCTGTGGTCTGAGGAGGCTTAGACCCCGTGTCCATAACAACATAATATCCAACGCAGACAATATGTGTGCCAGAGAAAACCATTCTTATTTCGGCCAGGCAATGCCAAATCACATTCTGCACATATTACCAAAACATGGCTCGGTATTTATAGAGTCTTCAGAAGTTGTTCAGAAGTTAAAATCCCATTTGTGGGAAAAAATTCCTCTTTCAAAATTACAGCAATTTGTTTCCTTAGAGTTTCCCTAACTCTTAAAGAGTTGTTGAGAGATGAGACAATGCTTTTTACTTTGAGACAAAGTGTTGCTGACATCAACTATTAAACGAGGATACCATTTAATCATATAATTAATAATTATAATTATAATAATTATAATCATATAATCAATTTATAATCATATAATCAATTTATAATCATATCATTATCACTTTTGAATCCCACATCAAACACATCTGCAAGATCTCCTTTCACCATCTCAGAAATATCTCGAAACTCCGTTCTTCACTCACCTTGAGTGATGCTGAAAAG